>VWZP01002089.1:306619-316982 GCA_013396995.1 Dicaeum eximium | reverse complement strand
GTTTGTTTTTTTTTTTTTTTTTTTTTTGATCTGCATAAAGTTGCATAGTAAAGGGACTTCTGATAATATTTGCATTGGTTTAAACCCTGTAACCATTCTGAAACAAATAGTTTGTGATTAAGAGGTCAGTCACTAGCAATAGTGACAGATGTTGGGGTTTGACTGGGTGAAGCGTTCTCTCTTTTTGAAGCAAAATTTACACTAAAAGATACATCTAAGTGTATCTTCCCCCAAGCCTCACAGTGGTAATATGTAATTAGGTTTTAGGTGGAATTTTTGCCTGTATTTATTTTCCACAAAGGTCTGCCCAATATTTTTTTTTTCCTTTGCACTGGCTGAAAATGTTATGTTGATCAGGAATGTGTCTTTTTGAAGGAAAAAAACCTTTTCTCTGAGTAGTTTTAAATATAATTCAGTTTTCTCTACCCTTTAACCATGATGAGCTTACAAGTTGCATTAATGAAAATGCAAACCAAGGGAAACCAAGGGTCAGGAAGAATTAATTATTTCCCTTTTGAGCATCTACTGCAAAAACTAAAAAATTGGCATAAGGGACATATTAGGATTTTTCCCTGGGCACTGAAAATTACCGGGCTTGTTATCCACCTAAACAAGTCTGCCATATGAAGTGAGAGAAATAACTCTTGAATAACTCTTGCCAGCTACATGTAAGATACATGCAAATTCCTTTTAAGAAAGCACTTGTTAAGGCTTTGAGGTGTTATGCTGCACAGAGGTAAATGCAACCCATATTGGTGACGCTGGGAGAAAGGAAATTAGATCCTAGGACTCCTTAGCTGTTGAGTTTACAACATTACTCCTCCTAGAAGTGATAAAAGAAGTTGCTTTTTAAATTATTGTTTAGTTCCTGCTGTCTGTAAATATCAATTGAAAGAATCAACAGCCGGCAGACATTTAAATCATTTAGTAAATGTTTCTACTAATAGAAATAGTCTTTACCTATTTGATGCTGCTGGTGACCAGAAATAGGCAGAATCTAGCCCACAAAAATGATGTTGAGGTATCCTACACCATGAAATTGTACCATAATTCCATGATGAGAGCACTAATTCCAGATTCTGTTACTAGTTCATTGTACAGGTGATGTACACTGCATTTCTCTTTCCTTCCTGACAGAATTTTCATAATCATACAGCTCTCAATTATTTCATGTGCCCCAGCAAGAGCTAACAGGGGAACTTAGCAGTGTTATCAGTCCCATTAAAAACATAAGGAAAAAAATCACATGCAAAATATGCCTTCTTTACAAGAAGACAGATTGAAACACAAATATAATACATTTGAAGAATAAAATTTACTATATTTGCTTGGGAAAATAATTACATGAAACTGTTACACAACCACTGTTTGGTGTCCATTTAAAATTCAGCAATATTTCCATGCTGATGAATACAGACCAACAGAAATTTTAACAGAAATGTCCACCATGGGCCTTACTCATGTGATTTAAGAGTGGCAGTACAATAACCCTATGATGTGTGATTGGTATCTGACTTCAAGTTATATACAAAATATATAATGGACATGACAGAAAAATACAGTGCATTTCAGTCAAGTCACAATGTAGCATTGATTTATTGCAGAACACAGAAGCAATGCCACTGGTTAAGGATCAGATAAGAGTCATACAGGACACCTGAGGCTTTTGAATATGTTTTTCTGTGCTAAATAGCTCCTGTGAGGAGAAGGAAGTATGTCTGACCCAAAGGGGAAAATGAAAGTGATCTGTTTTGACATTTATCTGGGTACATCTCTTTTGTAAGACATTGACATTTTGGTATTTAAAAAAAAAAAGAAAAGTCAAGAATCACTGAATCTTAGTATCATAGAACATCCAGATTGGAAAAGGACCCACAGGGATCATCCAAGTCCACATCCTGACCCAGAACAGGACAACTCCAAAAAGCACACCATGTGCCTGAGAGTGTTGCCCAAATGTTTCTGAACTCTGGCAGGCTTGGTGCTGTGGCCACTTCTCTGGGGAGCCTGTTCCAGTGCTCAGTCATGATCTGGGTGAAGAATCTTTTTCTAATATCCAACCAAGCACCCTCAACACAACTTCATGCCATTCTCTCAAGACCTATCGCTGGTCACCTGAGAGAAAGGATTGATCCCTGCCACTCCACTTCCCCACATGAGGAAGCTGAAGACTGTGATAAGGTCTCCCCTCAGTCCCCTCTTCTCCAGGTTGGATAAACTAAGGGATCTCAGCTGCTCCTCATATGGCTTCCACTCCAAACCCTGCACCACCCTTGTTTAAATGTTAACACTTTAATGTCTGTTTTATGATGTGCTGCCCAAAGCTGCCCCAGCACTCGAGGTGAGGCTGCCCCAGTGCAGAGCAGAGTGGGACAATCCCCTCCCTTGCCTGGTTGGCAATGTTGGGCCTGATGCTCCCCAGGACACGCTTGGCCCTCCTGGCTGCCAGGGCACTGCTGGCTCATGTTCAACTTGGCACTGGCCAGGACCTCCAAGCCCCTTTCTGTGGTGCTGCTTTCCAGCCTTTCATTCCCCAGTTTATACACACATCCGGGGTTGTGGTCTCATCCCAGGCGTAGAATCCAGTACTCGTCTCTGTTAAACTTCATATGGCTGGTGATTATCCAGGCCTGTAATTAGTTGAGGTCTCCCAGCAGGGCCCCTCTGACTTTGAGGGATTGGACACCTGCCCCCAGTTTATTGTCCTCAGCAAATTTACGTTGTGTACTTTGGAGTCCTATATCCAAGTTGTTCATGAAGAGGTAAAAAGAGAACTGGTGCTAGGACAGAGCCCTGGGGAGTCCCAGGTGACCAGTCAACAGCCATCTGGAGTGGCAAATCCCGCACAAGCTCAGGAATAACTGGTGTTTACCACTCACAGCCCCAGCTCAGGACATACCCCTCATACTCTCATATCCTTCAGCCCAGTACACTGGGACTCCCACAGCCCATCTTTAGTTTTGAGGAACTGAAGCAAAGAAAGTAATAAATATCTCTGCCTTGTCCCCGTTTGTGAGGTCACCATCCTCATCTTCCTCAAACAGGACAAAATCGTTATGGAATTGCATTTTGCTATTGACTTGTTTTAAAAAGCACTTTCTTTTGTTGCCCACAGTACTGTCTAACTTCAGTACCATTTGGGGTTTGCCTACATGAAGTTTCTCCCTAGAGTAGCAAGCAGCATCTCTGTATTCCTCCCACGTCACCTGACCTTGCTTCCACTGGGCATACATTCTATTTTCTTGCCTTGGCTTCAGAAGAAGATGACTGCTGATCCAAGCCAGCTTTCTGCCTTGTCTGCTTGACTTCTGACGTTTTAAATTTCCTGCTCTTAGGATGTGGGGCTTAAAAAGTGATCAGCACTGATGGATCCCAACATCTTTAAAAGCATTTTCCCAGAGGACATAATTAAGTAGTTCCCTGAATAACCTTAAGTCTGCTCTCCTCATATGGAGAGCTGAAGTTTTTCTGGCACTTTTCCTGTTGCCACCAGATGTAAACATGATTGCTTCATGATGCCTGTGGTCAGGACATCCACCAATAACCAATAACCACTTCAGCCACAAGACCCCCTCTGTTAACAAATTAAATCAAAGGAACAAATCAAGAAGTACACCTTTACAAGTTGGTTACTTTTGTACGTGTACCATGAGCTTACCATCCAGGTGTTTAGGAATCTTTTAGGAACCTGCGTCATCTGTTCATGGTCCTAGGGACATAATGAAGGCAAACCACAATCTTACACCCTATCTATCTCCCTTGTTAGCATGCCAGTCCTTGTCAGTGAAAGCCCAAGACACAAAATAAGGAAGCACACAATACTCAGCTGAAACTATGATGGAAGTTTAGGTATAAAAACACCAGGATAGACATTTTGCCATAACGCTTATTACAGTATCTCAGTGTAAAAGGTCATGAATAAGATTTGTAGGCTTTTGAATGTTGACTTGTACACTGAGAACAGTACAGTTGATATCCACCAGTGTAAATACAGAGTATCTTCATCGCAGACAACAGAGTCACATTTCAAGAGACAAAACAGTAGCATTTTCTTCATAGTAACACTATAAATCTTTTTAATACAGAAAAAGTTTTTAAAAGCAAGCTTTTACTCATGCTTTGCAAAAGCTTTGGCCATGCCATGTCCAGAAAAATTCATTCCCTCCCTGAAGGTAGTATGCTGCTGTTGGGCAGCTATGGAGCAGACATGAAGAAAGGACCAAGTATACCCAACAGGAAGGACAGACTGACCAGAAAATAAAGAACATCTAACAAGGTTAGAAGGACATCACTGATAGTCATTTTAATTTGGACATTCTCCCAGATGGAGGAGGTCATCAAGTTCTCTTTTTCAGTGCAAAAATGTATAATCCAAGCTCGTTAAAAAAATCTCTTGTCTTCAAGAGCTCATGACTTTGTACAGAAGTAAGAGAGATATCCTATCCCTTAAACAAATACTTCCCACCACACACCTTCTAATCCTGGCAGGGTGGCTTGCAGACTTCCTGAACTACAGCTCAAAAATTAAGGAATAAGAGGATGCAACTGCCCAAGCTGATCAGTGTATCCTATTATGTACACTGAAAAAAACACAAAAGTCTTCTGTAAAGCTCCAGAGTGTATTTAACAGCAATGGAAAGCTTACCAGTGAAAGCAAAGGACACTCATTCAAGATCACTGCTTTACGTTCAGTCTCTGTTGTGGTCCCTCCCTGGCTCTTTGGCTGCACTCCAAAGTCTAGGTACAATAAATATTGATCTCACTGCAAATTTAGGAATGGCAATTTGTAGTCACATGCCTATGATTCTAATTTCCCTTTTTATTTTTTAGGTTTTTAACAAATTTTTTTTTTCATGACATTTAAAAAAAAAAAAAGCCTCCTTTAGGGCTTTTTGTGTTTCCTCTGGCAAATGCAAAAATCAAATTTTCAGTCAAAATTAGTTATGTCACCCATGGACTTGTTTCATGCCATTTTCATGAGCATTTTTCTCCAGTCCCTTGTTTGCCTAATGCAAACCTTGACAACGTCAGTAGTGACAGTGTAGATGACCATAAGCAATTTCTAAATTTTGTGACAATAATTTGTTCCTGTTGTGACAATATAATCCCTGTAGAGTAAGTAGAGCATAGAGAAGCATAGTAAATTTATAATTGTATCAAGTTATTTATAGGGGAATATACTTGATCTCTAGTAAACTGTGACAAGCCTTTGACTGAAAAGACAGGTCTTTTTCCTGTCATGTGTTACTACATGGCTCTAGATATGTAGATATATTGCCAAATCAGAAGTTTATTGTGGTGGGTTTTTTCCTTTTATCAGGATTTTTTGTCGAGGATTCTTTTATTTTCATCAATGACTCCAGCTTCTCTATTGTAGCATACCTCTCCAAATACTTGCATCTTATTAGCAAGAAAACACAACACTTGGCCAAAAACTGGTGTGGCCAAGTGTTGAATACACAGCTCTGTTCTTTAAAGCAGAATTCACTCTTTTTAATTGGACATGAATTCTTGTGGTTTAGTGGTGCCCTCATGGTCTCATACCTCTTGGCATAAGTGTTATGCCTTTTTACTAACATAGTAGCAGGTTGTGCTGTGCTCACCCTTTTGTGCCTGAGCCCCTGAGTGCCTCAGTTACTTTATCTGGGAAGGTTCTCACGAGAGGCTGTGTGCAAGGGTTCATAATGAGACCTCCAACAAATACCAGTAAAATTATAAGTGATCGAAATGGGCATAGCATGTGTCCAAAATAGCAGCAGAATGCTGACATTTTTTGAAGGGAAACATGAGGAAATCAAAGCTGCTTTCTCTGCTGCTAGGACACTAGATTATATTTGCCATTTAACTCAGCTAAGCAAGTTCACACAACTGGGCTGATAGTCACCCTTGAGTTTTGCTTGTTCTTCTGCTAGCTCTGGTGACTTTTGTCACCAGTACAGCAAAAAGAGGTCTTCATTGAAGTCAAGAGCCACACCACATAATGTTTGCAGGAACTGGTGGTAGAAATTCAACTACATTTGTGTTCTTAATAAAGTTAACCCTTTTAGAAACAGACAGAAGGTCTATAAGCAAGAGTAAGAGGATATGTGCTTCAGCTTTGTATATTGCAGTACTTGTGATGGCATGGCAAAATGACTCCAGCAAATGAGACACAATGAATGAACCTTTTAACTTGTTAATTTCCTGCGGTGATCAAAGCTCTTTGTCCTGTACATACATGTGTTTTGGCCAAGGATATGAGGGGACAGAGCCTTTAGCCATATAGACATGTCTAGGTTCTTGTATTATATTATCCATATCATCACTGGGGGGCAGAAGTAAGGGATACTTATTTTTGAGAAGAAGGGGGTATGACTTTGGTTGGAGAAAAAAAAGGGCTCAAGAGGGATCTGTGGGCATTTTACCCTTTTCTGGGGGTCAGAATGACAAAATGAGCAGTTTGTCCAATCATCTTTTTCATTGTCTGAGATTGGGAGGGATGCTGTTGGTTTGCTGTTACTTTGGTTTTTTATCTCATTGCTATTTGCAGTAAATGCTTCTTATCTCAACTCTGGATCTCTGCCTTTTGTCCCTTCCACTGGACTGGGTGGGGATAGCGAAGCAGCTCCCTGGGGCTTAATTTCCAACTGGGCTTAAACCATGACAGCACTTTACATTTGTCTCCTAGACTTGATTGGAGGTGGCTGTAGCTGATTCTCTGCCTGGTTCTCGGCTGCATAAGAAGGGTTTCATAGAAATGAGCATTGGTATATCTGGCCTACAGACAAAAAAAAATAACCTATTGTTTAAAGTTAGACTGTATATTTGATTACTTTGCATGTCAGCCAGTTATTTAATTTCTGACAATGTATCAGTTTATACCAATCTTTTAGTCAAAAAACAGTCAGTGCTCTGTAGCTGGGTGGCACCTGCAAAGTACAAAGTAAAAAGCTTTGGCTAAAGTGCTCTCTGTATTTGTTATAAAGCAGAAAAACTTATTCAACAAATATGATAACAGAAGGAAAACTGAATTTATTTAATTTAACAGAATTTACTGGATTTTATTTAATTTAATTTATTAAATATGTATATATTTATTTGTTTGTTTGTTTGTTTGTTGAATATATCTGAGGACCATGAAATATTAAATAATTACAAAATCATATCCAGAATTAAACAGTTGTGCTACTTTATGAGAATTTAAATTCAATAACTATAATGGTGTTTACCTTTTTACAGTGTTTTGTATAAAATGCACATACCCCCGGAGAGTCTACCACATATAAACATTTTACATTTACTAAGGACATTTTCAACAAATGAACAGAAGACAAGGATGATATCTTATCCTGCAAATACACTGTGTAT
Source organism: Dicaeum eximium (assembly GCA_013396995.1). Taxonomy (NCBI): domain Eukaryota; kingdom Metazoa; phylum Chordata; class Aves; order Passeriformes; family Dicaeidae; genus Dicaeum; species Dicaeum eximium. The sequence goes on along the minus strand of VWZP01002089.1, from coordinate 309,635 downwards.
TCAATGTCATCAATAAAAGAAACTGTTTCCACTGTTTTTGGAAAGCATTGTAGCAAATACACAGACACCACCAACAAAAGACTTGTCCTTAAACGTTAATTTAATAAAAAGTCTATTTTTCCAGAGACATTAATGTCTTTAAACAAGAGTAAACTCTCTTACAGGGTACTCCTTCTTTCAGGGACACTTCAAAACCGGGGACTAACTGGGCACTCCAGGTAGTTTCCCTGAAGGAAGCCTTTTATCCCTGCAACAGAGTGGAAGAGAAAAAGGAGGATAATTGTAGGTTCATATTGGTCTTAACTGTACTTAAACTTCAAAATATTTGCCTCTAAGACAAGACTCAGTAAGGCAGTTTTACATGAAAGAAATAGTGAGTAAATAAACTGGGAAAATATTTACTGTTATGAATGTGATCAAACAGACAACCGGAAAGACTGGTGAGATGAAAGCAGAAATTAAAACTGTTACTTCTCTAGAGAAAGGATCCCATCAGAGAAAAGAGCTTCAGAATACAGAAGCATTCAATTTCATAAATGCTTTCAAGCAGTATTATTACCTAGCTGCTGACCAATTGATTTATCCAAAAATGTTCCTGACACCTAGAAGACACGAAGAAAGCCACGTCACCAGCTCCATCTCCACCTGAGATATTTCTCATCTGATAGTTCAGGGATTTTCAATTTATGGTTTCAAGCCCTTTTTAAAATACTTTCCTAAATCAATACTTTCCCATTTTCAATTTTCTAATTGAGCTTTTCATGTATAGACTAGGCTTTTTAATTTTAATGTATTTGATCTGTAAAGACAACAAACAAGACAAATACTAGGGTGAATATTTTCAAATGGCTTGGGGGATTTCTTTTTCCTCATTTAACCTCTTTTTCTTATGCGAGGTTTTAAGTCAATGTTTAGCCATAAATCAAATGCTTGATGAAGCTCTCAGCACAGTCTATTAGGAACTACAAGATTTACTGAAAGTGTGACAAAATAAGCTCAGAGTTACTTGCTCTAGGAACTAGAATTACTAGGTGTCATCTAGAGTTTTGATGCCTAAACATGGTTATTTTCTGATCTCAGATCTTCAGCAAAAAGAAATGTCTCCCCTAAGCCAAACTGGCAAAAAATGCAGGCTGCTAACAGTTTGAAAACTTTGTTGTTCAACAGAAACACTAAAAAAGTCCTCTCTGGATTAAAACAATATTGAATACTAGTATTTAATTTCATGACATATAATTAGCACAGTAAATGTATCTACATATACATGTACTTTTGTCATTAGGGAATAGAGTGCATCAGATTTGCCTTCTCAGCATTGTAATTTAATGCTGTCAAATAGTCAAAAATACATGCAACAGTATGTTACATAAAAATTTGTGTTTTAATGACTGGGTAAATAGCATGATCGGGTAAGAAGACGGTTATGTGCATGCCTTCTGCTATTTCTTTATACAAAAATTTATGACATGTCATTTAATTCACCAGCCAAGAGATAAAATAGGCTTTTTTTTTTTTTTTTCTAAACCCATTGACTCATTGACTTGAGCTATGTGACCAAACATAGGAGAGAAGTGTTTACCTCCTTTACTGTACATCAGAAGAGAAGATGTGATGATGACTTCTTGAGAACTGAAGCAGGTAAAATTCAAACAGGGAATTTCAGACAGACAGTCAAGTACCTAGGTTAAAAAGCCAATTGTTTCATTGACATTTGGAACTGTATCAGACCAAAAACAGTTATAGAATGGTTCCTAATCTATGCTATGAAAGTGGGCAATAAAATAAGTCATATAGTTTTCATTCCTTTCCTTAATCTGGGTAAGACATGATATGTTCAGTGCTTACCAAGTTTCTGCACATCCATCAGTTCTCCTACCCCAACACTTTTTTTACTCTACTGCGTAATTTCAGTCAAACTTGACAGGTCTCAAAGACAATTAATTTTCTCTGAACACAGACAAAATCACTGATTGGTTAGACAGTGACACCCCTAGCAGAGGATAAGTTGGGTGAAAATCAGATATTGTGGTCTCAATTTTCATCTTATTTTCTGGCCAGGCAAAACAAATATTGCACTGGCAATTCACCCCGCGTGGCAAGTCACCTTGGTCATTGGCACTATAAGAAAAGATAGGAGGTTGCAAAGGACTGAAACACTGTGATAAAAACAGGGATATATGAGTAAAAGGGCACAAAATACGTGAAAGTTTAATTCACTAATGTTCTTTACTATGTGTCTTGGGTACAGAGACAAGGGTGTCGAGGGTTTCAGTGCTGTCTATTCAAGTACCATTCCCGTTACAGCCGTTGGTGTGGTTTTGGCAGGGAAAAAGCCATGGCCACAACCAGAAAGGGATCCATTTTGTCTGGCTCACTGAAGTGAAGGGCACACCCTGGCACCACACAACCAGCAGGTCTTTTCCCATTTCCAAGCCCTTCCAGGACACGTCTGCAGGACAAGGCGGTGAGGAGAGGCAGCAGGGCGATTCCCAAGCCAAACAGTGGTGAAGTGACAGCTCCAGAACTGCAGTTGGGACCAGCGGGGCAAGGGGCACCGTCCTTCAGTGACCAGTGAGTCCATCTCCTTCCCACCCACCCCTCACCATCGTGGCAGGGGCCCAAGGCTGCAGTGACACCAACTGAGCCCAGTGTGTGGCAGGAGTGACCAACACAGAGTCACACACACACACACGCGTGCCACCATGGCTGATGAAAGGAAGCAGGACTGACACCAGTAAGGACAGTAGAACTAGAACAGAACAGCACAGCCTTGGAGAAATAGATAAAAGATGTAACTCAGGCAAATATGAGTCAGGCAAAATGCAAGCAGGATGCCAGTTCAGCTCTGCAAGGCTGACAAAGCAGAAATTATGCAACACAATGACATTGCACTTACTCACAAGTGGGGGTCAAGGAACAGCCACCTAAAATGGGCACCGAACTTGAAGAGCCCCAAAGAACCACATAAGAACTTTGTAAAGAGATGTGACTATGTAAAATAAAGTAATTATAAAAT
>VWZP01002089.1:276009-306491 GCA_013396995.1 Dicaeum eximium | reverse complement strand
ATAATATATATTATAAAACTATATAAAATAAAGAAATTATAAAATACGATAAAATACATATACATCAAGTAAGTGGGGATAGCTGATGAGTATGGAATCTCTGTTTATGACAAAAGTTGTTTACCTCATGCTTGGGGTAATCAATTAGAGGAAGGATCCTCTAAGTGACAAGTGTGCTTCAATAAAGAATGCCTGATTTCTAATATTCAAAACTGTGCTAGAAACTTTTTATCTGGCACATTATAGTACCAACACTGCAGGGCCGAAGCTTCCCAGGCAATGACAGCAATTCCCTGAATTAAAAAGGAGCTCCCTGAACTCCTTTGTAAGGGCCTGCCCCCCGGGTTCTTTGTTCCGGGGGAACATCGAGCCAAGAGGTGCTTCTTCACCATATTGTCTTTGTCTTCTGGTCTATATCATCTGCCAAGGCGGCCACCATCCTGGGAGGAGGGGATGCTCCACCTTATTTTCTAGTTCCCAGGGGACCAGGTGACTGAGCACCTTTGTATATAGTGATTAAAACTAAATGGGACATATGAGAGGTCTTTGCCTCTCATAATTGTCTCTAAGACATCATATAACAGGTTATTAAACTGCTATGGTAAGGAACAGAATTTAACTGGTAACTAAAACAGGATCTCTTCATTTATCTTTCTTGGATTGAGAAGGATGGAAGAAGGAAGATAAAGCTAAGAAGTTGAGACACTTATACCCATGGGCCAATATTTTTGGCTGATTGGGATAGCTTCTTTTAATCACAGTTTCAGAGAGACTTCTGGAATTACTATGCTTCTGACTAGTATGGCTATACTTTAAAGTTTATGCTTTCAGTAAGTGTCTGTGTGTTTAAGTAGCATAAATGTCAGAGATCATACATGAATAAAATCTATGGTAATCTTGCTGGGGTGAAGGTAATAAGAATGACCATTTTTTCTGCTAAGGATGTCTTCACTTCCTCTCTCTTCAAAGAAATTAACAAAAACATATTTACATATCATCAGGAAACACAATGCTTAAAAACAAGAGGATTTTGAATCTGTGTGAACCTGTAAATCATAGTTGTGAAATAATTACACCTATATGAAAGGACATATTGTGCTCATAGGTTCAAAGAAACGTGTATCTAAGCCAAACAACTTAATACTCCAACCCGTGTTTTCTTGATTGTAAAGTTCAGTTTTGGTTATAGCAAAGAAAAATATCTCTCATTACTTAACAAAAACTGTAGCATGAATATTATAAGAATTAACATCTTTATCAAAAGGGAATACTGCTCATTGTTAATGCAGCCATCATTTTTTTGTGAGACTAATGCTGCATCCTGAACATAATAGAAGTACTGAGCACTATTCATATTAAAATTATGTCTGTGTCATTTCACTTAAGATAGATCAATATATGCCATTGAAGTGATTTCCTCAATATTCATAGTCTCCTTGTAGAAGCAATTAGTTTTAAGTTCCTAATTCATTAGACTGCTGCTGAAAGACCAGAATATATGTGAAATTTGTGTTTATGATGACACGTGTGCAGGCAGAAGATGTAATTAACTTGGTTTCAGATTTGGTTTAAGGAACTCAAAAAGGAAAGTTATATCATGAAGACTCTTGTGCCCTAGTGTGGGGCAAAGTCAGAGTCAGGATTTAAGGGTACACAGCAAAGCACAAGCAATCCAGGAGGCTTCTGGAAAGCATTAATGACAACTTCCTGTTTCAGGTAAGGGAGAGTCCCACCAGGAATTATGTGCTGCTCAACCTCATCCTAACGAGAGGGAAGGCCTTGTTGGAGAATCAGAGATTATTCTGAGTTGGAAGGGACCCACAAGGATCACCAAGTCCTACTTTAAGTAAATGGTCTGTACAGGGGTTGAGCCCTGTACAGACTCGGTGTTACAAACACTGTGCTCCGAGCAGCTGAACTCATCTCAGTGTTTGGCGAAGGCTGGGGGCAGACACGGCTGAAGGGACTGGGAGAATGTGGAGCTCAGTATCAGATGAGAAGGAAGCAGGGCAGGAAGTAAGATTGTAACCATGGTCTTGAGGGGAGCTAACATCATCAGGAATTTTCTTGGAAGAATCCTATGGGACAGAGCAACCTGCAGTTGGCAGGGGTCCAAAAGAGTTGGTTGATATTCAAGTATCACGTCCTGCAGGCTTGAGAACAACGCATCCTGATCAAAGGGGGCAAGAGACCTGCGTGGATGAGCACAGAACTCCTGTCACTACTCAAGCATAAACAGAAGACACAGAGAAGATGGAAGCAGAGTCAGACCACTTGGAATGAATATAGAGAGGTTGTCAGAATAAGTAGAAACACAACAAGGAAGGCCAAGGCCCACCTGAAATTTAATCAAGCCAAGGATATCCAGGAGAACAAGAAGTGCTTTTGCAAGTCCATCAGTAATAAAAGGAAAACAAAGGATAGTATTGGCACATTACTAGTGGAGGAAGCCTGGTAAGAAAGGATGCAGAGAAGGGAGACTTACTGAATGCTTTCTTTGCATCGCTCTTCACTGACATCATCCTTCAGAAAACTCTAACCCAGGAGATAAGGGTAAAGGAAATCTGGAAGACAGTCAGACTCTAACCCAATTCTCCTTGACTCCTGGTCAAGGAGAGTCAGGTTAGAATCATCTAGGCAAACTTGACATCCATGAGTCCACATGGATGCAAGACAGGATCCTGACAGGATGCATCCTTGAATGCTGAGAGAGCTGGAGGAAGCCACAGTGAGGCTGCTTACCATCATCTTTGAAAGGTCATGGAGCTCAGGAGAGGTAACTGACCACTGGAAAAAAAACAAATGTCACTGGTCTTCAAAAAGGGCAAGAAGGAGTGCACAGAGAACAACTGATCACCTCAATTCCTGGAAAGCTGATGGAGAGCCTCATTCTGAAATCATTGTCACAGGCTGTTTGTGAGCCTGTCACTGGAGGTGTCCCTCAGGGTTCAATACTGGGCCCAGCATTGTTTAACTTTTTTGTTATTCACTTTGATGAAGGGGAAGATGCTTTCTCAGCAAGTTCACTGATGATACAAAGCTGGGAGGAGTGGCCAATACAAAAGAGTGTTGTGCAGTCCTTCAGAAGGACCTTGACAGGTTGGAGAAATGGGCAGAGAAGAACCCCCTAAAGTTCTACGGAGGCAAATGCAGGGTCCTACAACTGGGGAAGGATAACCACAGGCACTAGTATCTGGTGGGGGCTAGTATCAACTGGGGGCTGATCTGCTGGAGAGCTGGACCTGTGGGTCCTGGTAGACAACATGACAACTGTCCTTGCCCAACATTGGGTCCCTGTGGCCAAGGAGGCCAATAATACCCTGGGGTGCACTAGGAAGAGTATTGCCAGCAGGCAGAGGGAGGTGATCCTGCCCCCCTAGTCAGCCTAATAGAAGGGTTGCTCCAGAGCTTACATCTGGAGTGTTGTGTCCAGCTCTGGGTTCTTCAGTACAAGAGAGACACGGAGCTCCTGCAGGTCTAAAGGAGGGCTACAGGATGATAAAGGGACTGGATCATCTCTATTATGAAGAAAGGTTGAGGAAGATGGGCTTGCTCAGCCTCAAGAAGATATAACTGAGAGGGGATCTCATCAAAGTAAGCATCTGAAGGGAGGATGCCAACAGGATGGAGCCAGGTTCTGCTCAGTGGTGTTTGCAATAGGGCAAGCGGCAATGGGCAGAAACTGATGCACAGGAAGTCCCATCTGAATATAAGGACAAACTTTTTCACCATGCAGGGGACTGTAAACTGGAACAGATGGTCCAGAGAGGGTGTAGAGTCTTTCTCACTGGAGATATTCAAGAGCCTGCTGTACACAGTTCCATGCAATGCTCTCTAGGATGACCTTGCTTGAACATGGAGGTTGGAGAAGATAACTCCCTATGGTCCCTACCAACCTTACCCATTCTGTGATACTGTGATTCTGTGAAATGCTTTGTATAATAAATATATTGTAGACAGCTGTTATTAGCAAGGATAACTCTAGAAAAATTTTAGTAAAGGAACATAAATCCTCCTCTTGTGGTAGTCCTTTATTTTAGAATGTTCTACAATTAACCATGGGATTCTTCTTCAAGATTAACATTCTTCAAATTCTTTGAAATTGAACATTTTACCTTGTTTTAAATCACCTATACAGTGATGATGAAAGATAGTAAAGTTTGGTAGAATAATGTGTGTTGATTGGGAAGGTCTAGAACTGTAGAAAGAATACAGTTAACTAGAAGTCTAAAATAAAAAGATGATTAGTAGACCTTTAATTCAAGAAAAATAAAAGCATCTAACAAGTAAGAACAAATACTGCTAATGAAGATTAGGAAGTGGGTAATAGGAAAACCAGAAAATTTATATAAAATATTCATACAGCAACATTCATATGAAACAGTAGCAAACTTATTTGAAGGGGCACTTATATTCAAGAAAACTTTTTTTTATAAAGTAGATAGCATGTTCAGGTCCCTGAGGACCTGTACATGTACACTGTTCAGCTTAGATGTAAAACTTTGTAAAGTCAGACAAACAAATGTAAGAAATTAAATTAAAACTTTGGTAGAAGAGCAGACATGAAAAAAGGTATGAATTTTAAAAAGCACTTTAGTAAAGGCTGAATTTCAAGTCTGCTTATAATACCCTAATTTGAACTTCCTTGAAATTTTTTTTTCTCCATTTCAAAATCATAAACCTTCAATCACAAATCATCCTTTTTGTAATGGTTGTTCAGATACTTTAGATGCAAGCAAAAAAATTGTTTGTGAATATTCAGAATGCTTTTACAGTCTTCAACATACAAAAAAAAAACTTGTGCAAAAAAGTATTCCCAAAAGGTAAGCACTTTGAATATTACAGCTATTATTGCTGATTTTGTTATTCAGAGAAAGAATGTTGTAGAAAATTAAGTTATTTTCTGTCCAGAAATAAGCAACGAAATAAAAAACATTAAAATGTTTCCCAAAATCATATGAGGGTGTGCTGGTTTTGAATCCTATTTAGAACATAAAACCCACTCAAGCTGCTTCCTTCTCACCCCTGCACCTTCTGAAAATGGAGGAACGCTGGGAGAGATTATAAATTGGAGTGACAGTTTACTGAAAATCACAATAATCATAATATTTATGATAAAGAGGGTACAAAGAGACAAGACGTTTTACTCACAAAAAAGTATCACCACCAAATAAACAGAAATGATTCCCGAAGAGAGCACCCGACACGGTTTCCCAAAGAAGGCAGGATGGGGACTGGCCCTGCACTGGGGCTGGTGGTACTTGGGAAGACAAAAGCAATGTGAATGTGAATGAGGGCATCTACAGTTTAATGTCTCCTTGCTCGCCCCCAGTCCAAAAACAACAATGGTGAGTGAAGGCAAACCAAGTCTCTTGGAAGATGGATCACCTGTGCTGCCCCTGCGACCACTCCGCTTCAGTGGCTCAGCTCCAGAGCCCTGCACACCAGTGCTGCTCCACTCAGCTCTCCTGGAGCCTGGCCCCTCACCATGCTGCTGACACTCCTGCTCCCTTTTCCTTTCCTCAGGGTGGTATCTTGGGCTCACCATCAGTGTCTTTCAGCACCATACCACAAGAACTGCAGCTCAGAGGAATGGGAGAAGGAATGGCTGGTGGCGGCAGCGGGATTAGCTCCATCAGGCTGACCTGGGACCTTCTTCCTGAAGACAGCCAGGGGAAAATGACAAACTTTCTGTTTCCAGCCCCAGCTTTTTTCCTGCTGAAACCACACACCCCTGCTCCCTGCTGTGATGTGAGTGGTACTGAAAAAACAGCACTAAAAGCTTCACCACCTTTCTCTCTCTACCCAGGAAACAGGGGTGCAAAATCAGGTAGCATATACATCAAATTATAAAAGACAGTGATTGAAATTTTTAAAAATATAGGCTGCAGGATATCGTATATGGCTTTGTGAACTACTGTGGCTATGGCTTTTAGTGGCAAATTTCAGAGTTTGAATTCCTTTAAGTTTCAGTTTGGTCAGAAATACTTCTTCATTTAGACCTGAAGTACATATTTTTCTCTCTAAATATTAAGCAGCTAGGTTTGCAGTGTAGCTTAATAGATGCAACAAGCAGGACTGATATTTCAAAAATCCCCATTTATGAGCCAAATTGCTTCCAGAGGCCTGATGCACAATCACTTAAGAAACAATTAGTGTGGTGGATGCTCTTGTGCTAGGTGTGTCGAGGTAGATGCTGCAATTCCAATGATGTCACATGCAAATTGGCTATGTGGGCTCTATGTCTCCATTAATGTACATTGAGATGGTTTGATTAAATCAAACCTGAAACTGGATAATTTTGTCCTAGAGTGAGTTAGGACAGGGAAATGGAAGCTGTTTGGTGTCCTATTCCAGCTGAACACAACATATTTCTGCTACAATTACTCTATGTATTTTCATTGTCCTCTGGCAGGAAAGCAATGAATCTCATATTTGTCTTCCAGAGGGTGACAAGGTTTCTTAACTTTCTTCTCTCCCATCGTCTGTATTTTTGTATTCCAAGCGCTGGTAAGTCCACACTGAAAATGAGAATCAAATTAGAATTAGCAACATGTAAATATTACCTCTAAATAACTGCTTGCCTTCATTTTGTTTTAGGAAGGCAGGACAAATTTTTCCCTTAGAAGAATTTTCATGCTTCTATTGCAGTGTAAAAGCACACAGAGAACTAAGATCAAAGTAAACAAAATAAATTTAGATTACATGAAATTAAGTATCTTTTTAGCAATTAATGTTTACCATCTTTAGTTTTGACAAGTAACACATACCAACAGTGTCAGAGGAATTAAGCTGGCATCAGTGAGAGCTAGGGAACTGTATTTCACTTCAAACTTACAGTTACACTGTTTGAAGCTGGGTTAGGGAAGAAAGCTTGTAAACAACAGACTATGTTGATGGCTGGTCAGCTCTTTTGAATCCTGTTAAGTATGCTGATTTCAAATTTTGGTGATTCTGCCACAATACTCCTAAACCACAGTTTATATGTAGCTTCAGATGGGAATATATTTGTTCAGTGTGGCAAAAAAATTGAAACTTCTTAATAATTTTCTTAGCATGTTGTTTGTCCCCTCTTATTTGTGTTTTTCTGTTTTTTTCCATTATATATCTTCTTTTTCATTAAGTGATACAAATAACAATTACTTGGATTGTGTGATTGTTCATATGTCAACTACACCTGTTCTTTCATATCCCTTGTATAGTCTATTCCCTGATGGATTTTGTCCTGGTTCTAGTCAGGACAGGGTTAATTCTTGCAGGAGCCAGGAGGGGCTGTGGCTACAATCCAGAGGTTATTCTGTGCCACCTCATGTCATTGCTGGGGGTCTCTTTTGGGGAGAAAGGATTCCAGTCTGGTCAAGTAAGCATGGCAGAGGAAGTTGTTTGGTATTGCCTGTCAACAGGTTCCATGTGAATCTTTTCTTTCTTGTACCCTCTGTCATTAGTATTGTTCCTCACAGCAATTAGCTTGTTTTCTTATCTCATTGCTGTTTCCAGTAAGGGGGAAGAGGAACAGGAAAACAGGAGAGAAAGAGAGAGAGAGAGAGAGAGAGAGAGAGAGAGAGAGAGAGGGAGACACATGGTTTGAAAAGTCTCAGTGGGGACACTGAGCTGGGGAGAACCATTCCTAAACCACGACACATTTCCTCTGTGAAATGAAGATATTTCTTAGTTAAGATGTTTGGTGAAAGAGTTGAATATGGTCCCCAGGTCTGCAAGGAAGGTGATTCAGCTGCAAAACTTTATAGTGCTACCTAAGCACAGTGAACTCAGTTGAACTTCCAATTGGTGGAATTTTACATGCAGAGGTGGCAGTAACCTGGGGGCTTTGACAAGTCTCTGATTCTGCTTTGACAATTCTCTGATTCTCTACACTCGAAGTACAGAGAATTAATCATGTCATTTTTATTATAAAGGAAAGCAAAGTCCTATGGATCTCAGAGAGGTGTGTTCCTAGAATGGCTACCTCCTAATATTCACAGACAGACTCCAGAAATTCTCTAAAAGAATGTAAAATCCCAGAAGTAATATTTCAGGTTCCCAGTCTTACTGAACTGCTAAGTCTCAGATCACAAGACTGCCAAGAAGACATATTATGTCACCAGAATTTATTATAAGCAGGAAAGTTTAGGAATGACACTATTATGGCAAAGATTCTATTTATTTTGACTGTGTAAAGAAGTGGCAAATTAACTTCAATCTTCTCAACCAGTGAATGAATTTTCTGTGTTGTCTTCCATGACAGAGTCAGTTGTGAGGAAAGAAAACACCAGAATCTGAGAACAGGAATAATAAAAGATTTATTAATAATATATGTATAAACAATAATGGTGTGTTTACACCCAGGTGCACACACACACTTAAACACACAGAAATGCAAAAAAAAAAAAAAAAGTATATTCTGGTTTTGAATATTTGGTCGATATGGGACAAATTGGTCATTTTTCCAAAGCTAGTCACTGCAACACCCAAAAGAGAAATCTTGCAAGCAATGGCGAAATGTTACAACCAGAGAAGTAGAAATGTTATATACATAATATGAAACAGAACTATAAATGTGATATATATGATGCATAGACAAATAGGAATGCAGTTAGTATTTTCAGTAGGTTCAATCCTACAAGACCCCAAGGACAATAAAATAATGAATAAAATGCCACCAGAGTTATTCATTACACTGTGTCCTGATTTAAATGCAAAGAGTGTTTTCTGTTGAAACAATATCAGAGATTGGAATATGATAATTTTCATTTTTAAGGCCTCCTAGCCAGCATGCAGTTGGAACTGCCATCAGACCCTAATCTCTACTCTTACAGTATTTATTTCTTAATTAATAAAAGGTGAACGATAGAAGAGACAGTGCACATGTTTTGGTTTTTTTTGAAAAGTTATTTAAAATAATATATTACTATTGCTAGGAGATAAATCAGTTCTGTTTCTTGCATTTAGGACTACTATTCACTCACATTTGGCTTTTTACATTTAATTATATATTTCTTAATCCATTAGCTAATAGCTAATTATATTGAAACATAAGGCTCAGGGAACAAGATTCCAGGAGGAAATCTTGCCTGTTTTATAATCAGTCAATCTAATAAACTAAAAAATCTTGGAGCCAGGACTTCAAGATGAGGTAGGTAAAAATCCCATGTCTGTTTAGGGTAATAGGCTGTCTGGCTGCAAATTTTAGGACTTCATGAGCCTTGGATTTTAAAAAGAAACTCACTTCACTGTTCCTATTATAAATAATAGTTAATGATAACAATTTGAAGTTACGGGAGGAAATGGATTTATAGCATTTATAGCATATGAGACAGGTTTTAATACAGAGCTATAACAATTTAGGTTTAGTTTCTTTATGGGTGTAAAACTGAAATTTAGATACTTTTTGAGGGTTGGCCTCACTGTCAATAATAATAATATCAGGCTTGCAATCAGGATGCAAGCCACAAGTAAGGAGTTTTCACAGCTTTTCTCATGTTAGATTGCTGTCATTTCTTGTGTTTCTCTTGTGTTTTTCACTTGTCCAGCAAGCATATACTGGGAGATCACAAGAGAAAAATGAAGTGTCTGTCATTGCATGTTGGTATGCCTCTGCCTACAGCTCTGATCTGCCCATGTCATACATTATTATTAATCATTTCTGTTTGAATCTATTTCTCTACCATCCAAACTGGGCTTGATGTTATATGAAACAGGAGAAGGGCACTGATTCAACCCTGACTGCTTCTAAAAAGAAAAAAAATTATCAAGTGATTCACGATAGAATCATCACTAAATGTCAACAGAGCAAGCAACAATTTGGGCCATAAAATAAGAATTTTAAAAATGTCTCTTTGGATGTTTTGGATATTTTTCCAGGAAATTTCCTCCTGTAATTTATAAGTGCTGATAATGTTTGTGAATTTATCTAAGGAAATTGAAAAGGCCATTTCAATGGTTCTTTTAAACTATACAAATGGCTCAGTTTTTGTAGGGAAAAATGTATGTTCCCTGAGGCAGTGTCAAACGAGTAGTTAAGAAGAAAATACACAGTTTTTCATTAAAGAAAAAAAATCATTCATGAGCAATTATAAAAGACATTATGAATCTCTAAATTCAGACTAGCCCCTTTTTATTATAGCTAGGAAAAAAAAGAGACAAAAACATGAAAGCCAAGCTTTTTTTAAAAAAGTCCTTTTTTTTTTTATTTTACCAGTAAGTAATAACTTTTCTTTCTACTTTATAAGGATTTTGTTTTTATAGCTGTCCAACTTAAGACCTCATATCAGTGATTAATGCTAGATCTTGCACTTGCAATCAAATTGAAGTGAAACACTCAGTCTCAAGTTACAGAATAAGCACAACATAGTTACATTTTTCCTTTCACATTCTTCTCTGAGTAATAGCCACCAAAAGCCTAAAGCGCAATCTTTTGATTGAGTACAGTTTGCTATTCTTAAAAGCTGTATTTTCATCTGGCAGATACATCAGCAGATGCAAAGCTGAACCAAATTTAAAACAATATGAAATATTCTACTGTAATCATATTCATTAATATGATTTTATTTTATTTAACCATATTTGAAAAGTAACCAACAAGTGCTTCAAATAAAAACAAGAACAAAAACCAGCCAATGCCTTTCACAGCTTATAGAATGGCTTAGGTTGGAAGAGGCCTTAAAGACCACCTGGTGCCAACCACCCACTGTCACAGGCCAGGGCACCTTTCACTTGCCAAGGTTGCCCAAAGCCTGTTTAAGGTGGTCTTGAACACTTCCAGGGATGGGACATCCAGAACACTTTGGAGCAACCTGTTTTGGTGTCTCACCATTTTCACAATTAATATCTGCTATAAAGTAAAATCATATCAAGAAAATCAAGAGTAGCAAACTTAGGGTTGCCACTGTCTTTTGAAAGAAAAGTTAACTTAGCCTATAGTTTGAATATTTTCCCTAAATTGGTAGTCCCCATGGAAAAAGTTTTACCATTTATCTTTTGTTGGGTTTTGCTTCATATGAATATTTAGGTATGAGAAATACACATCAACTCATCTTAATCTATTATTGTACTGGGTTTGGCTGGGATGGAGTCAATTTTCTTCATAATTAAGCACTCTGTATAGTGCCATGTTAAAGACTGGAGATCAAAACACTGGTGGATAGGACATCAATGCTTTATTCAATGGATCCATGGTGCATCAGGACACCAGGGAGGGAATGCAGCATTGTGCTCGTAGCCAGAAACACCATCCTGAACCTTGGAAAATAAGCCTCAAGGCAAGAAAGTACTCCAGTATAAATCAAATCAGACTATTGTACTCACGGACACTTTGACATATCACACACCAACTTTTAATTGAACAGTTAAAAACTATACTTGGAGTGATGGGTGCTGGGACCTTCAATCATTTGGGATACAAATCCAGCAGAGGTCACTTGAATGATTAACACTAGAGGGTTTGCTAAACAACCTGGTTCTGCCAAACAAAATCCCTACATCCTGTAGAAGGACATACAGTTACTACAGTGCACATTAGTGACTCTGAGAAAGTATGGATGAGGAAAAGGCAAACCCATTCACAAGATTTGTTTTGCTCAACAGCCTTGCTGGACAGCACAAAACAATGAGGAAGTCCAGTCTGCACCTTGAGGAGGTTTTACCTCAGGTGAAGATCATCTGTGGTCTCAGCTGTATGTTGCCATTGCTGTGTGATGTTATAGTTCTGTGTCAGGAATACCAAAGCAAGAGTCATGCAACAAATGGAGGAAAAGCTAACAAGGAATTGGGCAAATGGAGCAAGGACCTAACACCATCTCTCCTGTCCTGAATGACCATCAAAACTTGAGGAACTAAATTACTGAATGGATATTTGAATGGATATTTGAATGGGGGTGGTCCATGAAAGGAATGGAAGGGAATTGTATCTGTAAATACGTCAAAAGGTAGAGCAGAGTATGGTGGTATCTTAGGAAAATAGATTAAATAATGTAGAACCTGAGCACAATACCAATGGTATGGAATAAGGTATAAATTATAATACCTCGGAGTCCATTTTCTTCACAGCATCCCATGTGGTGCTGTGGCTTATGTGATAGGAACTGTGTACATATTCACAGATGTTTTAGTTATTGATGTTTTAGTTATTGCTAAACAGGACCTGCACAGCATCATGACCATGTTATTTACCTCTCTTTCCTCTCAGTGAGAAGGCTGGCTAGGAGAGGACACAGCCAAGAGAGCTGAACTGCCTTAATCAGAGTTATCCCATACCCCAGAATGTCATGTTCAGCAATAAAGAATGGAGAGGTGTGCAAATTCTTACAAAGTCTCTTTTGCTTGGGTACTGGCTAGGCATTGATATGGTGGTGAGAGAATGGGTTTTTGCAAAACTTGGAGGGGGTTTTCCTCTTTTTTTCCTTGTTTAAGTGGCTTTACTCCAACCCACAAGCATTCTCATTTTTGCCCTTTGGACTCTCTCCCGCATGCCACTAGTGGTAGAGTTAGTGGGTGTGCAGCTGTGTGGTCCTTAGGCAGTTTGTGACTGAAGGCACACATCTGAAGGAACACTTGGACTCAAACTCCTTATTGACTTTTACAAAAGTTATTATTTTATGAAAGGATTTATGTCGAAAACTTATATCCCGTGGAGAAAGCTTGCATGCCCTGTGTCGCCATCCATGCACTGCTTAACACCTAACAGGTTCATTGGAGAAGGTAGGGAAGAGTGGGTTCTGTCACCTAAGGAGAGGAACTTTCAGCAATGAGGTTTTTTAATTGTTCTCTTTCATTGTAGTCCAACAAAAACCCAAAATTTTTACAAGAAGTAGAAGTTTTAGAAAGTTATTTATTGTTAGAAATATAACAAATCAGGCTCAAATCTTTGCCTTGACAGAAAGACTAAAATTTGTGTTCTGGACATATTTTTTGTTAGGGCTGCAGAGTTAATGTGTTGGGAGTTAGATAACAATAATAATGGTAGAAACATCTTCTCTTTACTTATGAAATACTTTTTCTGTTACACTCATGGGAATAATTCAGATTTATCTTGAAAAATACTGTAATTGCCAAAATAACAACAACAACAACAACAACAACAACAACAACAACAACAACAGAAGATGTTGGTTAGACACTAAACCAAAAAGTCCATTATTTATAAAGCTTTCATTTTGAGAGAAAAGGACTCAAGAGAAAACTCTATAATGAAGAAATTGTCTTTACCGCATAAAATAAAATAATGCCAAAATTTTGGGAAAATAATAATTCATAGCATAAGAACTTAAAATTACATAGGAAATTGTTAAATAAAGAAATTATTAAAATAAAATCATACCACTCTCTAATGTTAAATTAACACACACAAACACATACTTATATGTTCATTTGTACATATTCAATTAAGACTGAGAATTCTCATGAAGATATGCTGAGTTTGCAGCAGCAGTGGTCATTTTAACCAGCTTTTCTACCAAACACAGTTACAGATCAGCCTGCTGGCATAAATAAATTAGCTAAATTAAAATCAGTAGCTAAATGACTAGCTGGCTCATTCTCTACATACACAGAAGCTAATAGACAGCTCCTGAGCACCCAATGTAGTGTTTGGGCTAGCTGACAGCTATCTCAAATAAACAGATTACCTCCATTTGTTGTATGCTGCACGGCAACTGGAGAAAGTTCAGTGTTCTGTGGGGTTTTTATCTTAAGATGGACAGACATTTAAGAATTACTTCTGTAAATGTTCTTTCAGGCTCTTATAGCCCTTTTACAGAGCTGGAAAGGGAATAAAAAACCCAACCTCTTCTCTAAAAAAGAGAAGCTGCTTATTCTTTTATGAGCCTCCCATTTGAAGCAGTTTCCACTTGAATTCACAGCATAAATAAGTGTAGAAACAGCAAAGTCCTTTACCTTCAACTTTGAAAATGGAAAATAACAGAGATTATCTCTCAGAGACACCTCACTTGTGGGTTTTAAATACAACACATGCAAAATTTGATTTTTAAAGATTAACTAGTTCAGCGATTCTATTTGAATATGCTAATTATGAGAAGCTTGTGAGGTAAGAATATTCCATTTCATAATGAAGAAGATGCACAGTTTAATCTCACTGACATACTGCAATTATCATCTTCATCATTTAATAGTATGTTTTAAATATAACACTGTCACTTATTGTACTACAAACAGCAAGTGGGCTGGGTCTCTGTGAAGTGGATAAAAGAGTCCTAGCAGCAGTCTAGAAACAGAAGACCAGAGAACTGCAACAGCTACTATGTAAAAAGAGAATGAAGAACCTGTATTATTTCATTCAGCAGTTTTAGAAAGACTTGAACAGAAAATAAGACACTAGAGAAAATAAGAGCCAGAGGCCTGACTGTTTGCAAATCTCCAGAGCTACAGAGGGAGGACCATTCCTATAACCAGGAGATGCTAGAGAAAATAATGCCACCTTGAAAACAATGCCATTTGAAATATCTTCCAAATTTCAAATATAATGGAGTATAATATTTTTCACGGAAAATGACTTCAGAACACAGAGATTTTGGTAGAAACTGGAATGAAAATTTTTTGTAATAAAGTCAGTCTTGATTTGAGTTGACATGAACCTGTCAGAGAAGCTAGTGGTGGCCAAATACCTGAATTTTGTCTCATCCTTTCCACAAACAGCTGTTGAGATCAGTGGACAGGAAAAAGACACTCAAATTTATTCTTTTTCCCCCCCATCTCCAGCTAGCACAGCTGCAAACTATTAGTGTGTTCCCAGTAGCAGAAGGAGGCGCAGCAAGGAATGGTCTTTGCTCTCCATAATGGGTTGGTTTGTTTTTTGCTGTTTTTTTGGTTTTTTTTTAAGGAGTACATAGCCAGAACAATGAGGGGAAGGTATTTCTAGTTTATGACACCTGTACCATCTGTGAATGTCATACTTCTGGAAGGCAATCTAGATGCAGGAGCATCTCTGAGATATGGAAGGTGAATAACTTCAGTGCTACAGCAGAATGTAAGAAAAGGTGTGGTGGTCTGACCCACCGTCTGGTCTCCAGTAACAATATGACTAACAAGAACCACTTGCCCAAACAATCTAATGTTTCCATGTAAGTGTTCATTACTTCAATACTTTTTTTCCATGACGCTAAAACCCAAACTCTTTCACTCACGGCATATGGAAGTTAGATTAAGAAGAGGCTTGTGTATTTTTAGACCAAGGAAATATAGATATAAGACATCCTATCCTCACATTAGCCAAAATAATGAATACCATCTCTAACTGTGAGTTTAAATCATATTCCTTCATGGATTCACATGGTCAGTGGGAGTCTGGTCCTTTGAAACAGAAAATTAAAAAGCTTGGATTAACTAACTCTTCCAAAACCAAAACAAAACAGAAAATATGCTGTAGCCAGAAAATATGTATATCTCTGATTATTTAATTGTGATGAACAATGAGAGGGAGGTTGTCTGGGTTTTCTTTCTGTTCTACCTTTAGCAGAACATATTTCTTTTACCTGAGAGCCTTTGAAGGAGCTTAAGCTTTATAACATCATTTTTCTCTGATGAAAAGATTTGATGCCTTCCTCACTGACCCCTGTACTCCCCACACAATACTTGCTTAGAAGCTTTGATTCAGGTTTAACAAAGTAAAGGGACATCTTACTCTTAACTGACCTAGGTGTGATATTTCCAGCCCATTTATCTACAAAAAGTGAAGAAAAAGGCATTGCTTAGAATGAAAGATACATATTATCACCTCTTACTTAAGTATGGCTCACTGATTTAGCAGTCCTCNGCCCCTTCCCTTCCCTTCCCTTCCCTTCCCTTCTCTCTTCCTCTTCCTCTCTTCATTTTTTCATTTCACCTTTTCTTCTCATTCTATTTTTCTGACGTCATGAGCATGGTGCCTTTTCAATGTATATGTCGTTTATTTATTGTGCTGAAAACACATACAGCAGAATTCTTGTGTAATACAAATGCTCCAAAGCACACTACTTGCATATGAGCATATACAAGCTTATCAGAGAGTTTCTCAGACAGTATCTGGTGTTGTAGGAGTACTATATAATAAGAAAAATGTGCCAATAGAAGCTGTTTTCTTTTGGATGCATATTTAAGGACTCATTATCAAAGTGACTGGAGTTATTTGACAACTTACTCAGGTCTGTGTGAGAACTGAATGTGCCAGTACTTTAATTAAGCTTTTGCTTCTAAAGTCAAGATGGACTACATTTCCTTCTTGCTGTATTTCATTCTACTCAGTGACAGGCAATAAATCTGTCATTGTGTGTGCAGAATATGGAAAGCTCCAGTGAGAACCAGACAAAACCAGACACAACTCCATCGATCCTGGGCAAAATTGGAGCCTGGTTTTGGAACATAGCCTATGCAAGAAAGGAGAATCACATGGATTTCAGAATAACAGAAGTACATGTCATCTCATTCTTCAGCTATTATTTTTGTTTATGGTGGTGTAGCTCAACTGAATTTTGCAGAGTTTTACTAATCCAAGCCCGTAGGGAATTTGTACCAGGGATTTTAAGAGCCTCCTTACTCATGTAAGCAAGACAATTAGCTTCACAAGTCTACCCAGAGGTTTACCATAACCAATCAAATTACTATCTTAAGGAAATTTTTCCTGTAAAGAGAATAACTGGAGGAATCTGCATTCAAATTTTGAGGAATAATATTCTCAAAAATGGTCAAATGCCTCAAATTCTATTAAACTCCTTCTGATATCAGTGTATTCAGAATATTCTTTTTTTCTGTGCTGAAGTTCAGTGTTTAAAGGTACTGCTCTTTACACATGATACTTACAGAAGTGAAGTTTCAAAAGCATAGGGAATTCCCAGATCTGGCTGTCTAACAGCTGAAGACAGCAGAGAGGCTCTAGGACCTTGGAGATAACTGTGTTATCCACAGTTATCTCCACTTTCACTCACATCAGAAAGCTGGTCCCTTTACCACATTTGTGCACACCCTGACATTTGTGTCATCACAGTTCACAAAATAGTATTCAAAAGTTTGAAATGGTTAATCATCTGCCTGAAGCACATACTTCCTGCAAGCTTAAACATCACAGGGATTTAAGAATATGTTCATTTGTCAGTTATGCTGATCTAAACCCAGAATCATTTCTGTGAAGTCTCTGAAATTAACCCAAAAGTAAGTATGTGACAGCAGAACATTTCCTATCACATCTAGTCTGCTAAACACTATCCGTCGCAGCTTGGAATTTTTCAGGACAAACTTTAATGGCACGTGAAAATATTCAGTGTTAAGGTTGCACAATTTAATCACCTCCTGACAGTAAGAAATTATTCCAAAACTTTGTAAGGTTTGGAAATTTCAGGCTGGCAAAATGGTCTGTTTCAGGAATTTATGGTCTCCATTATCTAGAGAATCTCTGACTTACACCTGTTCTGAACCAGTCCCTTTATCTCCTTTGAGATCAGAGTTTTTCAAAATCCATGCAGCTGCCACGGCTGGATGAACAAAACAAGGATATTGTTGGAGAGTTTAAAGGTGCACAATTAAATTCAGCTCTGGTACACAAGGCCTGATGTAGCCCTAGCCACACTCTTTTTCACCTTTTTCCCTTCTAGATGTGCTGTTGATAGTTGTGCCCAATTATTTCAGTTATGTGATAAGTGGCATGATATAGTACTTCAGAAGTAATAGTAATTTTTAAACTTACTTCTTCTTTTCCTTGGGGAAAACAGTGGTTTTTAGAGGTGTTTCAAAACCCACCTTTGGACAGGAAATTAGGACTGGATAAGAACAAAGGTTCTGCTGATTAAGATAATTTTGCTTTTTAGCACCTCTTGCTGATTAGTGCTATGAGGGGTGTTATGGCGAGTGATAAAAGTGGCACATTTATCACATGTTTATTCTAACTGGATGAAAGAAGATGAAGGCTCTAAACGCCTTCATAGGTGAATGACATTGTGTTTATCTAGGTTCCTTTTTAGAAATCCCAGCCTATAGGGAAGTACTACATAAGTCCAGCAGAAGATGCTACCTTTGAAGGTGATGGAGTGAAATGTGAACAATAAGCCTATGAATTTTTCCCTGACACAGAGAATTTTTAAATTATAATGAATTGGTTTGCATTGAATAAGAAAAGCTTAGAGGGGGATCAGATTTATGTTCAAGTCAAAAAACTGCTGTAGTTAAAATATTTTTGAAGATCAAAAAAGATTACATCTACCATGACTGGTAGGTATCTGCTGACTGAATTACTAGTGTTCTTTTCACTAGCATGTCAAATTCTCCACTGAATTGATACTCCAGAATATTTTGGTTTTAAATGGTTACCTGAAAAAATAAAAATAAAGGCTACTAGAACAGTGAGGGGCTATTGTTCAATTATAGGATGGAATTACCACATAGTAATGTTGAAATTCAGCAGGTATAGGCTATCAATTGTGCCTTTTTAATATAAAGTATGCAGCATAATGTTAAGCATACAGTACAGGTCTGTGTGTTTGTCTGGAAAGACATCTAATGCTGCACGCTGTAATTGCAAAATGCAATACACTCTTCAGTGAAATTGCCCAACAAAGGTGAAAATTAAATAGAATTTTCTTCCAGTTCTCTGTCTGTTAAGATCTTCTGGGCTCAAAATAATTTTAATACTTTAAGTATTCGTGGAAATGTGTTAAAAAAACTCTCAGAGTTGGGAATCAGTGTAATAGAAATTTAAGACTTATTTACTTCAATATGAATACTGATATTATCTTTGCCTGACAAAAAAATTCACGGAGTGAAATTTGGGGTTTGTGTAAAAAAGTCTCATTATCTTTCTTTGTGAAATAGAAATAATGTTGCCATCCAAGTATAAGTGCAGTTTTTTTGAACTAGAATATGATGAAGATTCAGCTGCTGCTAGGAAAACAGCTTTAAACAGCATCCAAGGGATAAGGGAAAAATATCCTAATCATGAATATTACACTTTCCACAAAATTTTTATTCAGACACACAGAGCAGAAAGGAAAAATAAACCTGAAATAAGAAAAAAAAACTCCTTTTCCATCTGACTATATAAAATCTAAAGTGTGGTTATCTGTCCATATGCTTCTGTGATATACATGCAGAAAGGCATGTAGACATATTCTTCATGGAGTATCTTTGGTGCATAAGCTATAAATCTCTGCTTTTATATTAGGGATATTTCAACATAAGAAGCCTTGCAAAGAAAATCCATTAAAAAGGACCGCATAAAAGCAATTTTAAAAAGCGTTCATCAGAGAGGAGGGAAAA
This sequence comes from Dicaeum eximium, assembly GCA_013396995.1. Taxonomy (NCBI): domain Eukaryota; kingdom Metazoa; phylum Chordata; class Aves; order Passeriformes; family Dicaeidae; genus Dicaeum; species Dicaeum eximium. The sequence goes on along the minus strand of VWZP01002089.1, from coordinate 287,258 downwards.
ATAGAAAAAGCATAGGCCAGGGCATGTAAGACTGCATTTTACCACTGTTGAAATAAATGCCAATATTGGACCCCACCTCACAAGAGGTTAAAAAAGTCATGTTGCCAGTTATCAGACTGTTTAACTAAAAATATTTACAAAATATGCTTTATTGATTTTTTACTCATAGTAATATATAATGATAGTGATGGAATTAATAAGAGACCTAACAAACAAATGTGTAACTCTCATGCAGAGCACTTACTACAAAGTCTGTAACACCATGTTTTAAACTCTATGTATACTCTTATTAGATTGCTTTATCCTATCAATCCAATAAAATGAGACATATTTACTGCATGTACCAGGACTGATACTGACTGTCATAAATGTTATATGAGTACTCATCAATGATTAAATGGACATCACAATGTCTTTACACCCTGTTCTTACTAAGTCTGGATTCTAGTTCATATTGAAATATTTGCCTATTTCCTAATGAAAGTAGCAGAACTTGATCTGTCCTCATTAGTAATGGCTTTTGGGATGCTGGAAATTTAGCAAAATAGTATATTCTTTATGTTCACTGAGTTGCAGCATTTTAAGGGGGAAAAATTCAGAAGCTCATTCTGTGCTGGAATACTGTGTTGCAAGGGAGAAATCACCAACCTGTGTGTGATGACAGGAAGGGGACACCAAGCCAACTACCTCCATGGTACTGGGGACAGCTGGAGTTCATGGGACAAGCTCCTGCTGGCTGGTTTTCTGCATCCCAGAGGGAATAGACACGTGATGGTACAGCTGAGGGAAAAGGAGAGCTTGGAGCAGGGTTGCAGATCTCAGATAGAGTTATTGGAAAGCTGTTGTGGCTGCATCAGGAGGGTGGCCTCGCCTGCAAAGGTTTGGGATGCTGTGAATGTAGGGGAAAGCCATGGGCTTCCATTCAGTTGTACCCCATGCCGTGCTATTTTCTGTAGCTAATCTTTGTGTGTCTTTCTCTTCTCCCATGCAAAAGCACAAAAAAAAAAAAAAAAATCAGATGCCATGCTGACTAACATCTTTTCAGTCTTTTGGAAAAAAGATGTGCTTTTAAAGCCTGTGATTTTTTTCTTTCTCTCCTTTTAACTCTTAGTCTTAGTTGGGACCCTTGATTTATGATCCTGTGAGTTTATAAGCAGAGTGCAGCACATCTTCACTTCACTTATATTTTGTTCCTAGTTTGTCTTGGAACAAAATCCAAGGGAAAAAAAAAAAAAAAAAAGAAAGAGAATTCACCTAGATTTCTAGCATCCCAGTATTGAAAAGTGCTTGTCCTATTTGAAACCTTTTTTTTTCCTTTTTTGGTTAAACACAATAAAAAATGTATTTGCTGTTTTATGCAGCTACATATCACCATTATTATTCTTGCTCTCTTAAAATCTTTTTTTTTTCTTTTAACTGCACTCTACCACCATGTGTTATGAGCATTTTGCAATAGTTCTATTATTTAGGGAATGGTGGCAACATTGTGTCAATTTGTTATAAAAATTGCTGAAAATAGCCCATCCACCACTAATCCCTGTTAAAGTATCTTTTTTCATCCTTTCCTGTGTTCATTCCCCTGGGAACTCCTATAGCTTTAGCTATCCTGAAGGCAAGAATCTGCTGCCTGTAGTGAAGACGTAGCAGCTATTTTCTGAGCTGTTGTTCCCATAAGAGGCCAACTCACCAACGCTATGGTTTGTTAGTCACTTAAATATCTAGCTCTTCCAAATCAGACTCAGACAAATACAAAATAGGCACTCCCTGCAAGCTGAGTTCAGCTTTTGAAGAGTAAACAAACATTTCATTAAAATGGTCTCACTAAAGACGGGCAGAGAGATCTGAACTGAGCTGTCACCTTGTATTAGTCACACTCATAAATTCTGCCATGTTACAGTGCTCACTCGCAGTATCCCAGAGAGCTTGGAAGAGGCAATTCCCCCTCTTTGTCTTGGAGTTTTGTCTGGGGGGAGGTTATCATCTTTCTTGCAATGTCCAGGATGTTTGCACCAGGAATGCCGCACCGCCTTGTGAGCATGTACTCCAATACTGACCCTGACAGAAATAGTTTCCATTAGGCCGGTGCAAATACGTGTTTCTCTTAGGAAGACTGCTTTTTGTGTACCAGCTCGTCTCAGGTCCGAGACACAGGACTTCCGATGTTGATGGTTTTCTGGTGTTTTGGATTCTTTTTCCTTCAATAGCAGTGACAGTGAATTCAGTCCTCACATTCCCTCTGACATTCTGTCAACTGATATCACTACGGTCTAGCTAGGAGTGGTTTATTACTTTTAGTAGGGTTTATTTAATTCAGCTTCACAGCCTAAGGGAGTGGGGAAATATATTTAACTCTAAATTCTTGCTTTAGTTCTTTTAGTATAAAAAATAATTGTTAATAGGAATATGGAGAGAGGACAGAAAAGCAATGGTTGGAAATACATGTAATGGGAATGTAGTTATTAAATGCAATGACTCATGGAATTGGGTTTGGTAAAATGTTATTAAGCAAAAAATTAGAGGAAAAAGAATAGCAACAGGCCTTGTAATATATATATGATAAGAAATGAATAAAACCTCTGTGTCCAAGATTTTATTGGAATACAGGCTGGATGTTTTCTTTCAAAGTACAGCATTCTACTGTATTGAGAGAGTCTAGATGAATAATTCTGGAAAGTTATCTTTCCAACAAAAAATCCACTAGAAACATCTTTTTTATTCAATAAATATTACTGTGCTTTCCATACAAATGCTGTACATGCAAAATACATGCAAATGCTATATTTTTTTTTTTTAAATTATTAAGGGGAAAATACACCTTGTTAAAAAAAACCAGACATAAAAGTAGGGAAGTATTCAACTGAGTTTTGAGTAGCTTATGTCTGTGAGCCCTTGTTAAAGAAAAGTGAAACTAAGAGAGCTGTCTATTGCACTCCAGTATTCCAGATTCAGGTACCACTCCAAACCCAGTACCCATGACTGATCAGGAATTTTCCTCTCTAACGTGGACCATCAGAAAGCAATGAGTTTATTTCACACAAACTCAAGACCCAAACAAGGAAATTCTTTGATGCTGTCTTTCACTGCTCATGGTAAAATTAATTTATTTATGAAAACAACACATCGGAAAAACAAATGGAATAGAAATAGTTGAACATAATTATGAAATATGCTAATCTCCACCTTTTACATAATTAGCTCTGGAGGGCTTATGTTCCTCTTTTCCTACAAGGATTTTCTTGAACTGGTGAACCTTTCATGTCATGATACCGTGGACTATCAACTTTCTTTGATATTTCATTTGGTTTTGGGCATATGGATCATCCAATCTGCTGAGAAAGTGAGTACTGCTTAGTGAAAACCCAGAGCAGCTTCCTAGCCCACTAGGAAGTAGAATGTTCTTTCCCTGCAGGGCTGAGGACTGCTTCAAATCCACAGATAAGCCTTCCATGTTTATGAAGTTGGTGGTTTTTTCTACTAATAAGCAACTTGATGAACAAAGCAAATACTTATCTAAATGGGATATGTAGCATCTCCTTGAAAATCAAATGTGATGGCAAGGCATGACCTCAAATAATAATGGTTGTAAGAAAAAATTACTCCCATTGACTGGCAGTCAAGGATGCTGAAAAAAAAATGTGGGACTCCCAAAATATAGTAATTTTGATATTCCATTCTTTCCAGGTTAATATATGCCCTGAACTTACCCCGGACTCACCGTCAGTCAGTGAGGTGGCAGCAGCGGCAGCAGCAGCGACTGAGGGAAGCACGGAGGTGGCTGTGGGACCACACTGCACAGGGGGCTCCTGGGCTCAGGGACAGCACCAGCAGCTCAGAGCCCCATGCAAACCTCCTGGACCTCCCCATGGAAGCCCTCACGAGCCAATCTGGCATGGAGGGGGAGCTGCCAGGAGCATCCATGGGAGATTTAAAGGGCTCCAGAGAGTGGGTGAACAGGGTGCAGCACCTCAGACAGGCTGTGACACTGCAGCTTCCACAGCAGGTCACAAGGGTGGGCCACAGGCCCCCAGCTGTACCTGAGGAGAATTTAATTGAGGGAGTGAGTCATCACCCAACCAGCTAGAAGAGAATTAGCTGTTGTTCCCCCTCAGTTAAAAGCTGCTGTAGGAACGTGGCGGTCCAGACAGATCTCACACATCAACCTTGTTGATGCTGTCCCGGTTGCCAGCTTCAAGGAGTGCCTGAGCTTGTCCCTGATGCTTGAGGGCAGCAGGGATAACACCTCTCTGTGGTGTGAACAGGTGGATGAGCTACTCACTGGCAGTGCTGAAAGAGGAAGTGGAGAGGTCAGGAAGCATCAGGGAGTGTGACAGGGATAGTTCACTGAACTCTGACAGGCATGCCCTGGTGCAGGACCTCCAGCAACAGGCGGTCAAGCTACAGGAGACAGTCAAAAGACTGAGGAATTTCAGGGAAGTCCAGAGAGAGTTGGACAGTTGTTTCAAGCCCTGATGGTGGGAGAAAACACAGACCACTGAGGAGAGGCCAAAAATTCCACGGCACTCATGGAAGAAAGGGAAGGCGTTAGCACAAGCGGGTGGGAAGTAGTGAAGAAAAAAACCTCAAACAAACAAAAACAAAATGAAGAGGAAAGGAACTAATAAAAGGAAGGGGCTTTCTTCAAAACTAGATATTCCCACCCAGCTGAACATCACCACCCAGAACCACTTTACAGTTCTGCAGACCAATGAGGCAATGCCCAGCATATGAAGAGCAGCCCAGTCTTCTCCACAAATCAAGACATTAACACCTAGTCCAAGAAAATGTGACAGATGATAGTAGTTGGTGACTCCACTTTAAGAGGCATAGAGGCCCAGCTGACCCATTTTCAAGCCTGAATCAGGGATGTTGCTGAGAAGCTGCCAAGCCTAGCTAAACCCAGTGATCATTACACACTATTAGTGTTCCTTGTGGGCACAGGTGACATAGCCAGCAGCTGCCTGGGAATCATTAAGATGGACTACAGAGACCTGGGATAGGTGGTAAAAGGCTCTGGAGGTCAACTATTTTTTTTCATCAATTCTCCAGGTCAAAGGAGAGGTGCCTGAAATGGCCAGATGAGTTTGGCAGGTCAATAAATGGTTAGAACAATGGTACATAGTCAGGTCACTCAGACCATGGAACTTGCAAGCCATGGGCTTTGGCAAGCCTGGCCTGCAGGGAGCTCATGGGGTCCATCTGGCAAAGAAGGAGAAAAGTATCTTTGGTCAGGGATTTGCCAAAGTGGTGAAGGGGGCTTTAAACCACATTTGTTAAGGGACGGGGACACCTGTCCATCCCAATCCTGCCAGTTGGCTACAAATATCTGTAATGGGTGCCGGGAAGCGTGCATTACAGGTATGCAAAGGCATTCCAGACACTCCAGCCTGTGAGCTGGCTTTATCTGGGCCTTCATCTGGTTCAGATGCCTACAAAAGCACATAATATGGGGAACAAGCAAGGCAAACTAGAGACACGCACACCCGCATCACTGTGATACCATTGGCACATCCCCAAGACATGGTGGGATGGCTCCCATGACTGAAGCATTGGAATGGAAGGTTTAGGGTTTTCTAGGAAAGACAGACTGGTGAGAAAAAGGTAGGGCATAGCCCCTATGTCAATGGCCAGCTGGAATCTACGGAACTTCGCCTGGGGAAGGATGCAGAGCCAACCAAGAGCTTGTGTGACAAGATAAAAGGGAGGGCAGGGATGGGGGACACTGTAGTGGGGGGTCTGATACAGGCCACCCAGCCATGAGAATGGTGCTGAGGAAGCCCTTCATGGACACCCAGGAGCACTGGTCCCCAGTCACCACAATATCTGCTGGAGGGACAGCACAGTAAGGCATTCCAGTAAATAATCCCAGAGGTTCATTGAATGTGTCAATGACAACTTCCTTATACAGTGATAAAGGAGTCAACAAAAAGAGTTGCCATGCTGGACTTAGTGCTCAACAGCAGGGAGAAGCTGGTGGGGATTGCAGCGATCCAAGACAGCCTTGGCTCACAGGAGAGAGGCAGGGTCCTCATGGCAGTAGGAGGGCATGCAGCAAGCTCACTGCCCTGGACCCAGGAGAGCACATCTGGGGCTCTTCATGGACCTACTCAGGATAGAGCCCTGGAGGGCAGAGGGGCACAGGTATGCTCTCTGGTATTTGAGGATCCCCTCCAAGCTCAGGAGCAATGCATCCGAACTAGGAGGAAATTGAGCAAAAACGACAGGAAGCCTCCATGGATGAATAAGGATCTGATGAGAAAACTCAGAGCAAAAACAAAGAAGCTTTCATAAGGTAGAAATGAAGACAGGTAGCCTGCGAGGAATACAGTGAAACTGCACAGGATGCTAGAGACAAGGTTAAGGAAGCCAAAGCCCAGTTAAAATTGAGTCCACCCAGGGATAACAAAGATAACAGAAAGAGCAACATACTCCATAGATATGTTGCAAACAAAATTAAGTCTAGGGATAATGCAGGCCCTCTGCAGCAGGAAACAGGAGACCTGCTTGCCTGGATAAGGAGAAGGATGAGATCCTCAGGGAGTTCTATATCTCAGCTTTCAACAGGAAGTGCTCCAGCCACACTACCCAAGCTGGGAACAAACTCAAATTCAGGAACTGAGAGTACGAAGACTCCAAGCCCACTATGGGAAAAGATCAGGTTTGAGGTCACCTAAGGAACCTGAATATGTACAAGTCCATGGGAGATTCATCCAAGAGATTCATCCAAGGGTCCTGAGGGAGATGTCAGAGTTGCTAAGCCATTTTCCATCAATTTTGAAAAATTGTGGCAGGCAGGTGAAGTCCTCAATGACTGGAAAAAGCAAAATATAACCCCCATTTGTAAAAGGGGGAAAGCAGAAGACTCATGGAACCACTGACTGGTCAGTCTCAGTGTCAGGCAAGATCATGGAGCAGATCCTTTTAGGGGGTAGAATTCAGTCTACAAAATATGATTTTGATGCTGTTTGACTCTTCGGTGTTACCAAGGACATAGCATGTGCTTATGTAACTTCAGTGTACTAGAAGTAGAGTTTGAAAAGGTAATTATTGGATTGTGTGAATTACTTCAGACCAAATTACTTTATTTTCTACAGTAACAAATGAGAAACTTCGAAGCTACCATTCTTCAATGTACATTTAACTGCACATATTTTAGAAGAAGTGGTCTTCTTTGAGCTTACCTGGCAAATGGTACGTGTGTTTCTTCCTAACCAAAATAATTTTAAAATCTACTGCTAGTATCAATCTAACTTGACAGAGAGTACTTGAAAGTGATGATGACTGAAGTTGGTAGATGAATGAGCAAAGCAGAGTATGAGGCCTAACTGAGAAAGAGGTCTACAGGGCAAGTAGGTCTTAAAGGAGAAAAGACTTCTGACATAGAAATTAGATTTATGGAAGTCACACCTTACAAGCCAGATCGACTCACCACAAGAAACAAGTTGGTAAAATACAGTCGCTAGGTCTCAGAAAAGTGCTTGCAGCTTTTTGTTTGTCATGCAAAATTAATGGGAGACAGGGACATGCACCAAAAAGAGAAAAGAACCTTCAGGCTTACTAAAATTGTGTTCTCTGTTATACAACAGTTGTCTTCAGAGAGGAGGAGAAAAGCAAAGCACTACTTGAAAACATTTTCTACTTTCATTTCACAAACAAGTGACAGCTTTTTACCAAATTTGGCACAATAATTAAAGTGTTTAGTCCCTGAAAGTACATGCTGATAACATGATTCCTTAATTAAGGCATTATGAAATCAACTCTGTAANGTCTGATACAGGCCACCCAGCCATGAGAATGGTGCTGAGGAAGCCCTTCATGGACACCCAGGAGCACTGGTCCCCAGTCACCACAATATCTGCTGGAGGGACAGCACAGTAAGGCATTCCAGTAAATAATCCCAGAGGTTCATTGAATGTGTCAATGACAACTTCCTTATACAGTGATAAAGGAGTCAACAAAAAGAGTTGCCATGCTGGACTTAGTGCTCAACAGCAGGGAGAAGCTGGTGGGGATTGCAGCGATCCAAGACAGCCTTGGCTCACAGGAGAGAGGCAGGGTCCTCATGGCAGTAGGAGGGCATGCAGCAAGCTCACTGCCCTGGACCCAGGAGAGCACATCTGGGGCTCTTCATGGACCTACTCAGGATAGAGCCCTGGAGGGCAGAGGGGCACAGGTATGCTCTCTGGTATTTGAGGATCCCCTCCAAGCTCAGGAGCAATGCATCCGAACTAGGAGGAAATTGAGCAAAAACGACAGGAAGCCTCCATGGATGAATAAGGATCTGATGAGAAAACTCAGAGCAAAAACAAAGAAGCTTTCATAAGGTAGAAATGAAGACAGGTAGCCTGCGAGGAATACAGTGAAACTGCACAGGATGCTAGAGACAAGGTTAAGGAAGCCAAAGCCCAGTTAAAATTGAGTCCACCCAGGGATAACAAAGATAACAGAAAGAGCAACATACTCCATAGATATGTTGCAAACAAAATTAAGTCTAGGGATAATGCAGGCCCTCTGCAGCAGGAAACAGGAGACCTGCTTGCCTGGATAAGGAGAAGGATGAGATCCTCAGGGAGTTCTATATCTCAGCTTTCAACAGGAAGTGCTCCAGCCACACTACCCAAGCTGGGAACAAACTCAAATTCAGGAACTGAGAGTACGAAGACTCCAAGCCCACTATGGGAAAAGATCAGGTTTGAGGTCACCTAAGGAACCTGAATATGTACAAGTCCATGGGAGATTCATCCAAGAGATTCATCCAAGGGTCCTGAGGGAGATGTCAGAGTTGCTAAGCCATTTTCCATCAATTTTGAAAAATTGTGGCAGGCAGGTGAAGTCCTCAATGACTGGAAAAAGCAAAATATAACCCCCATTTGTAAAAGGGGGAAAGCAGAAGACTCATGGAACCACTGACTGGTCAGTCTCAGTGTCAGGCAAGATCATGGAGCAGATCCTTTTAGGGGGTAGAATTCAGTCTACAAAATATGATTTTGATGCTGTTTGACTCTTCGGTGTTACCAAGGACATAGCATGTGCTTATGTAACTTCAGTGTACTAGAAGTAGAGTTTGAAAAGGTAATTATTGGATTGTGTGAATTACTTCAGACCAAATTACTTTATTTTCTACAGTAACAAATGAGAAACTTCGAAGCTACCATTCTTCAATGTACATTTAACTGCACATATTTTAGAAGAAGTGGTCTTCTTTGAGCTTACCTGGCAAATGGTACGTGTGTTTCTTCCTAACCAAAATAATTTTAAAATCTACTGCTAGTATCAATCTAACTTGACAGAGAGTACTTGAAAGTGATGATGACTGAAGTTGGTAGATGAATGAGCAAAGCAGAGTATGAGGCCTAACTGAGAAAGAGGTCTACAGGGCAAGTAGGTCTTAAAGGAGAAAAGACTTCTGACATAGAAATTAGATTTATGGAAGTCACACCTTACAAGCCAGATCGACTCACCACAAGAAACAAGTTGGTAAAATACAGTCGCTAGGTCTCAGAAAAGTGCTTGCAGCTTTTTGTTTGTCATGCAAAATTAATGGGAGACAGGGACATGCACCAAAAAGAGAAAAGAACCTTCAGGCTTACTAAAATTGTGTTCTCTGTTATACAACAGTTGTCTTCAGAGAGGAGGAGAAAAGCAAAGCACTACTTGAAAACATTTTCTACTTTCATTTCACAAACAAGTGACAGCTTTTTACCAAATTTGGCACAATAATTAAAGTGTTTAGTCCCTGAAAGTACATGCTGATAACATGATTCCTTAATTAAGGCATTATGAAATCAACTCTGTAATATTACACAATATAATTACTGGAGCATTAACTTAGACGCCTTATTCAAGGCTGTAGAACAGTTTAAATGGATCCATGTTTCATAAAATGGACTAACAGCTGTGAAAAATCCACCACTTGGGCAAAAATATTTTATGCTGAGTCACTAGGCAAATACCTTAATTGTTATTTTTTAAGTTGGAGAAGTCACATACATTGCAGTTAGATAATGTGGTGTTGAAAATGGTCCACAGAGTGTAACAAAAAGAAAGAATGTTTAAAATTCATAATGATAGAACTATTAGACGGCCTAATTACACCAGCTTTTCATCATCTAAGGAGGCTATATGATATCAGGAGAATCATCACATAAGCCCATAGCTAGTGCTCTTTCTTACTCACTGTTCTTTACAGCTGAGGTACATGTGAACAAACAAATGATACAAGTGCTTCCATACTCCTGCTGTTACTTATACAACACAAATAACAAATAAAAGCTTTCACACAAATTGGAAAAAATGAGTTTGTCTCTAAAGACCTAGGAAACCTGTCCAAATAGATTTTCAATCCGATCAAGAAATAAAATTATTGCACTGGAATTCAAGAACGATGACATAGAAGTTTGTCTCAGTTTGAAAGAAAGGCGTCTGCTCGGGAAGGCAGAAAAGCTTCCCTTGGGATGGAGAATGTAAACGCCCTCCCTCCGAATTATTATAATTTTGAAATTAAGGGGTCTCAGGAAAGGTGTGGGAATAGGGATAACAGTTCTTTACTGATATATATGATAAAACAAACAAACAAACAAACAACAGCGGCAGCTACGGCATCAGCCCCGAGCCCAGCGACAGCCGCTCGGCTGGGTGCAGTTCCGGGCATGGCCGGCAGGGGCGCTGGCGGCTCCCGGTGCTCAGGGCAGGTGCGGTGATCCCCAGGCGGCTGCAGGGGGCGCTGCAGCGCGAGCTCGGGGAGCACGAGGTGATGGCGGCTCGGCTGGGATGGGAGGGGATGGAAGAAAAGCTTTGCTTCGCAAACCCTTGGGACAGTCGATCCCGGTGCCCCTAGCAGGACTCGGAAGCAGCAGGCTGGAGTGGCAGGGAAGAGCAGAAATCTCGGGGCAGTGGACGAGATAGTGGAAGCTCCGCGGCCATAGCCGGGACCTGCGGGGTGTCCGGGCGGGGCAGGGACGCGGAGCCCAGCAGCAGAAGGAAGGCAGCTCCCAGCTGGGCCATGGCGCTGGCAGCGAAATTCCCTTCCCAAGCAGCAACTCGACCGTCCTCCTTCGAAAGCTGAGAGAGAGTGAGAATCCCCGACTCCCAGCCCTTTTTTTCCTGCCTCTATTCCTGTGGTACCTCTGTCCTCCCTGCCCCCCCACCCCCAGAGAAACTCCCAAAAAACAGAGGCGTTCCCCCTCCCAGCTGTCTCAAGCACCCAGTGCTTCTTAGCAACGCAATGGGAAAAAATTCCACAAGTAACAAGG
>VWZP01002089.1:261660-272945 GCA_013396995.1 Dicaeum eximium | reverse complement strand
TCCCCCCCCCCCCCCCCCCCCCCACGCCAAATATAACTGAAAAATCCTTAAAATCAAACAAAAAGCTAGGAATTTTTAAACTTAACTATTTAATTTCTAGTATGTGGGAGGGAAATCAAGCTGGTGCAGAACTACGTTTAGTAGTTATGCCATACTAAGCAAGAACCTTCAGTTGCTGTTCCACCACCTTGCTCGTGTGCCACCACAGTGGATCAGGGAACCAATATGGCTGGAAAACAACCATTTAAATCATTACTCCACATCATTCTGTTTTCCTGAGAACCAAGGGGATTCAGAGTTTTCCAACTTTCAGAAGGGTGTTCTAGCCTATGAAGTTCTACTGTCCATGCTGATTTTAATCGCAGCAGGGCAATTAAATTCCAAATAAGCCACTCCCTTCCTCAGTCCCTTTCAGTAAGGAAGGGACAATAAATGAAAAATTATGAGTTGAAATCAAAATGTACTAAAACCACAATAACAGCAGCAGTTTTAATAACAAGAGTACAAAAAAGAAGAGCAGATTCTCCACAAAAAGGGTGGAGGCGAATCTCTCTCTACAAAAGGGTATTCACCACTGGGAATAAAAGAAAAAAAATATGCTTCCCAAAGATGGTGCTTATGACACCAGGTATTTGGGAAACAAAGGTAAGGTGTTGAGGAGACCTCCCACAGCTTAACATTCCCTGTCTAGCCCCCAGCCCAAAACCAATGGAAAGCAGGGACAAGCAAACCCTGGAAATTAGTTCATCCAAATAGGGATCGTGCAGCCACTGGCTGAGCTCCGCTCTCTGCAGTTGCTTGTGCTGCCACCTCTAAATGTCTGCAATAGGATGTGCATCTGTCTGTGTGTCCGNCCTCTGCCAGGGTGCTGACCCCGCAGCCCCCGGCCCCGCTGGCTCAGACGAGCCTCAGAGCTGTCGCTTCGGCACCGTCCTGCTCCAGAGGAAAGACAGGACAGTGGGGAGATGATGAACATGATGGACAGCAGAAGGAACCAAGTTCACTAGAGTTTTAAGGCAGTAGTCCACTCTGCTCCAACAAGCCAGGTAAGAAGAGCTTCTGGTTTCAGCTTGTCCTGCTGAAAGCAGTGAAGACCTTGGTGTTATGCAATGAGCGCCGTGGTCACGCCCGCACAGCGCTAAAAACCTCCACCCACACCTCTGCCACCAGGCCACCACCACATTCATTTCCTCTAGTAGAAAAATACTGTATGTGGGCACCATAAAGTGTATCTGGAACAACTAAGAGAGTCTAAAAATATATGTGAGCACCCATTACATGTTAAGTCTGCATTGGCCAAGTTTTCTGAGGCACCTGGCAAAGCAAGAGAGAGAGAGCGACTCTACTGGAAAAAAAGAAGAAATTTCGTATTATTAATTATTCTTGTGTGAGTTAAGAGCAGTTTATGCTTTTATATATACCCAGCCCAGAGCCTTGATTACAATGGATTAGGGTTCTGTGAAGTACAACAGTCTGTGAATAAATAATCTTCACTGCTATTACACCCCCCCTCTAAAAGTGAGAGAAATCTCTTTCTGCCACCTTGATTTAGGCATGATAAAGCTTTTGAGCTTTTGTCCTTTGTAGTATAAGGATTCTTCAAACTTCCATTGCATTTACCAGCATAGCAAAGACCGAAACTGAAATTTTACTGAAAAAAAAAATCACATAAATATGATAAATGCTAATGTCTGTCTGATGTTTTAACAAAAACATACCTCAAATAATTTTTCTAGATCTTTTAATTCAGGCAGTTGAGGTGCTTAAAATACCCTTTCAAGAAGATATATAAAACCTGCCAATTTAAAAAAAAAGCTCTGAATTCGTTTGAAATGCAACTTTGAGATCCATTGTCAGTCAGTTTAGGCTATTTTTATTTTTTTTAAGAATGACAGGTGATAAAGGAACAAGACTATTTCAAATAAAAATGGTTGAATGAATATGTATTACACACACCATAAGTCATGAAAACTGTTGTGTTCCAGTTAAATTTTGCCATCATGTCCACGTGAATGTCAAGCCATTTAATCACTTTGACTTTTAGTGCTTTTACAAAAAGCAACTTTTTGTTTCATAAGAAGACTTCATTTTTCATTTCTGTTTCAAGGGGTGAACTGCAGGAGAGCACTTAGTTGGAGAGTACAAAACTGAAAAGGATCTGTGCATATGGCTTGCAGCTCCTGGCTCTCAGACCCACTGCATGTGGATTAATGTGCTGGGAGCATGGCAGCCTCTCCCTGCAGCACAACTTCAGGAGGGGCATGGTCTGGTGACAGGACAGGGAGACAGTAGAGATGCTTATTGTATAAAAATGTGAGACTGGCCACTGATAAATAGCAGCTAACCATGTTTCCTCTGGAGGTGGAACAAAACTAACTATACCTCCTATACAAGGAGAAGCATGAAGCAAACATTTAAGCCAAGATGCTTACAATTTACCCATTATTGGTTGCCACATTTTATAATATAAATTTAATAGTGTCAACTAGTTTGGCAAACCAGCAAAATATTTTATCTCACTGAATCAAGAATGAAAGCTTTTTTTTTTTCCCCACTTTGAAGCACATGAAATAAGTTCCATTTTAAAACAGAGCTCACATACAAGAAAATACCTCATATCTTTTTGAGAACTTTTATATTTTCATTAAATTGTTGGTTTGAAAAATATCTTTAGTGTTATACCTCTAAACCCAGGAAAATTAAGATCTTCACTGAACAATATTTTCCACTGGGGACTCCACCGGCATTCAGTTGTCTCATTTAATTATCACTTTCCTGATTCAACCATTATTCATGAGCTTCCTTGTGTTCTTAAAAAGCTCTGAGCTGTGCTTGCCAATGTTATGGCACATTATGAAGCACAGTTATGCAGCAGAGGGAGGGGGTGATAATGCATTGGTCTATACTGCTGGCATATTTTCTGTTTGATCTCCTCAGCTGCCAGTGGAATGCAGAGCTCTTTATTCAAAATCTACTGCTGCTTCTTAAGCATTGTGCTGGTAGTACAATCCTTTGCATTGCTTCAGTAAAACAGAGCAGTAGTGGAACTGTATTAATTGTTTGCATGAAGTTTACACTAGTTACCATTTGACTGCATTTCTCTTTTGTAATAGTGGTGAAAGAAAAGCATGGAGAAAAAAGTTCCTAACAGATGCAGGGAAGATACTCCTGTGCACGTTGGAGATGAATTTTAATTGCCATCAGTTCTACCCATATTGAAGCTGGAGTATATGTCATTTCAGATCTTCATGCCCCTCTCTGCCTAATTTTAATGTTTAGATTTTTAGCTGAATTATATGCTGCCAATTTACTAGTTTAGGATTTTTGCTGAAAATCCATAGTCCAAGGTAGTTAGACTGAAGGGTGAATGTCTAAATTAAAAACAGCTGCTCTCCCAAATATTATCTATCCCAAATATAATAAGCTACAGTTTATTTAAAGGAGGGTGGAGCAGCTGAAATGATGTAATTTCTGTTCTCAACCATTGAATTTACTTTCTAATAGCAATCTTGAGGAAATCAGTCATTGATGAAGTTAACAGCTAGTTCGCTGGAGTGTTATCTGTCCTTCAGCTTAGGATATTATGTCAAACTCCGTAACTTCTTAATAAAGGTGAAGCTTTGATGTTTTTTTATTATGCCTAAATAATGAATTGGCACATATCTAAACTTCAGAATACATTTAAGGTGGAATATTTATTTACTGAGAGTACAGAAACACTGCTATCACTTCTTATTTTGAGATATGGAAAGCAAAAACCAGAAAAAAATCTCGGCGTGTTTCTTAGCAGTCTTGCATGAAGTGAGATATGAGAGTAAAAGCTGATTCTCCCAAACGCATGCCAGGGTGAAAGGAAATACCTACTAACACCTTTTACACAGCCTGGCTGAAACATTTATTATTCCAGATTCCTCTCTGAAACATGCAGAGCTTTAAATAAAACTATGAGGCAGTGTGAAACAAGATGCAGTTCCAATAAATTCAGCAATAAAGAAGCACTGCTTCTACTTCAGTGTCAATTTGGTAGCAAATTATACTCTAACTGAATGGTTACAAAGTTCTGAAGTCTTCTCTTAGTCATATATTTCCATAATTTCAGTAGGGATGGTAATATTATGTGAGTGGGAAGTTGCTTGAATGAACATTAATTTCATATCCAAAGACATTAACACCAGTATGAGCCACAAATGAACAGAACAGGCCAGCATCTATGCAGAGCTGTATCAGTGTGACCAAGATCAGAACTTGGCTCTGCAGGCTTGTCTGAGGCCACGCTGCTAGGAGTAGTCTGTGAATTGGAAGAGATGCTGCAACCAGGATGTGCGAACGGAGCCAGAGCTGGAGCTGCCGCACCACCTTTGTCCAAAGACTTCTGGACTCAAGGACAAAGCCACTTGCACAAAACCTGTATTTCACCAAGTGAGGACTTCAGGACTAAATTCCATGCTACTGACCATTTCCAGCTCTATAACCTGTTTTATAGAGAGAGGTACTCAGCAAGTCACACTAAGAAAGAAAGACAGCAATGAAAAGGGTAAGTTTTAAAGATAAAGCCCCAGTAAGTTCACATGGCATGAGTTTATTTTGGAAATATTATCTTAGATTTCTACTAAGATAAGCAAAAACTGTTGCTACTGGTATTTAAAAAAGGACAAAATAAATTATTCACTGCTGACAAATTTCAAATTAGTCTTGCTTTGTCTAAAAATTATGCCTTAATTCAAACAAGTCCCTGTGGAAAGCCTATGGATTTCATTATAAGTGTAATGATCCTTTCTTTAATGCTTTCTATGCTTAATAAATATGTTTTTCTGCAGATTTTTTCATCATATCTACTGAATACAGATTCCATCGTTTTGTTCCTGATTTTTGAAGAGAAAAACTTTGATGTCTTTCGCTTTATTTTTTGCTGTCAACTAATCAAATGTGGCTGACTCAGTTATTTTTTTAAATTAGTGTTCTTATTTTGATAAATAGCTTTTGTTAATGTTTAATGTAGCTTTAGGATATGTATTATATTCAAAAGTTGATCTTTAGGATCAGATTTTCTTCTCTTTTAAAAAAAAAATTAACATGAAGAAGAGCAAATCGGAAATTCTTTGGTATAACAGTTTTTGATTTCAGTATTCATTCATTCTTATTTTTTTAATGCTGGATATGCAGTTCAATATAACCAGTACATGGCATTGCTTAAATTCAGGTTTGCTATGTAAAAGAAATCTTACCAAGTACACCAAACCCCTACATCCTCTGTTCTCTAATTTTCATTTGATCACACTTACAAGGCGATATAAAGTATGGATGGATGGTGCAGAAGAATTATAGAAAAATTACACAAGCAACAGTTTCAATAAGCTGCAAGCACCAAGGAAAAGAGAGGTCTTATTTCCAATTTGCACACAATATTATTTCCTCTAGGCATTGTACTTTCTTTCACTTATCAGTTTATGTCTTTTACATCTTTTCTTCCTGTTACTACATTTTAATTATTAATTCTCAGTTTCCCCAATTAATATTTGTTTCTCTGAGATCTTAATTTAAAATGCCATCAGAAGAAAATCTGGGATGACAACTGCATAAATCCTTAAATCTCACAAAGGTAACAAAAGTTGCACTTTTCTCCAATACTGGTAATTCACAGTTTTTCTCTGCCAAGTATCAATACAGGTTTACTACACGTCACTTAACTGAATGTTTAGCTTTGCCAGTGCCTACACAGCTGGATCATATCACATATAGTTTTCATTTCATACTGTTACCCCCTTCCCTTCCCTTCTCTTGTAGGCACGCCGCTTGTGGTAACTGGGAGTGGGGCTGTGGTGGAGCTTCCTCCCTAATGAGCCACAGCTGTGTAGGACAGGTGCCTGCTATTGCAGGCAATGAGCCAAGCACTGACCAGTCACAAGAAGGCACACAGGTGAAATACATATGAGATTAAATATATAAGGGGCTGCAGTCAAGGGCAGAGGAGAAGCTTTCAGCCCTCTGAAGGGGCAGGTGCTTGCAGCCTTCCTGGCTGCTGCTTGTGGCTCCACTGTCCCTCTGCCATAAGTGCTGGCTGTCCACCATACCCTTCCCTTCTGTCAAAGAACTGCTGCTATATGCAGATACTTCTTGGTCACTGACTCACAATCTGACTCTGCAAACAGAGCATCCTAACTCAAAATTTTATTTCTATAGCCTGTATAAAGAAAACTACACTTCCTGAAATACACAATTTCACAGTATTTACTATCTATTTAGAAAACTGTTTTTCAGATCCTATAGAATGAGATAGCTGGAGGAAATGTTTAACCAAAACCATATACTTTGCAGCATAAGGAACTGGGGAAGTGGAATGGGGAGGAGAAGTGGTGTTAATATAATATAGCTATAGGCATAGAAAAATTGAAAATTCAGAAAAGGCAGTTTTCACAAGTAACAATTTTTTATTATCCTCATTGATAGAGAAACTAATTTCAAGCTCAAGGCCAGTCTATAGCCTTCATCTTCCACTTATTTATGTTTATCTTATAAAGTCCTACTATGTAAAAGAACACATGCATCATTCCACAGGTTTAAGCAGTCTCCTCAGTATCTGGGACCACCTAAAAATATAAGGAAAGAGTCACTGAATCAAATTAAAAATTCTACATGAAACCAGTGGAAGGTCCCTCTGTTTGTGGTACCTGTGCCACTTAGCCACGACAGCTGGCTAAGTTGGAGTTGCCTACTCATCCGTGGTTTTACATCCAGCTCTGTTTCAGGTTGTAGTTCAGTCACCAGAAGTATTTCTTCTGGCAGAACTGGAGGGAATTTCCTAGCTATAAAGACATTATTGACTACTATTTTAACTGATACTTTTTGGCCCAAGTTTAGCATCAGCAAGAACCCAGCAATAGCCATACACTGCACACAAACCAATGTTCACTTTCAGAACACTGTGGCAGGACTGTCCATGGGAAATAGTTCTCTCTGCTTTTTCCAGATAGGACTGGGCTTTGACTGGTTTTGACCAGCTCATTCCTTCCTAGCCAGGCTGGAGATCACAATAAGAGGTAGGACAGCTAGAGCTGAACATCACGTTATCTGCTGCCAGCACTTAAGTACTCCTCTAGTGGTTTACATAAATTATGTAGGGAGCTGAAGGGAAATAAAACTGATCCTTGTGCAGGGAAAGTTTATAAGTCAGGCATCAACTAACAGAGATGCCGTTTCACAGGCAAGACAAAGGCATGAATGAATAGCTCTGAAATGCTGCAGAAAGACCTAAGAGATTGAGAAGGGATTCAGTGGAGCAAGAGGGTAATGTCAATGGACAAAACAGTATTTATCAATGTTGACTTCTGATCTTGCTCTGAAACAAAATAGTTAACATCTGAAACTGAAATCTGGCCCTTGGCTTTCTCTGCACCAGTATATTTGGGGATGAAAGGTTTGATTCGGCATAGAAACTGTTCCAAATGTGACATACAATCCGGCTGGCCAGGCAGATGTACACAGAGGAGAGATTTGATTTGTTTCTTTAGTGTTTGAGTCTCTATATTTGGAAAAGTGGTTGCTTCTCTAAATAAGATGTCTGTTTCTATAGCATAGTTCATTAACACCAAGGAAGCAATGAAAATGGGTTTTTAATTTTGGAATTTTTGTGTGTATTTTTGTTTGGTTGGTTTTGGTGTGGATTTTGTTTGTTTGTTTGTTTGCTTGTTTGTTTTGAATGAAAGAAAAAGAAACATAAACCTACTGTGACTTCAAGAGCTCACAAGGAACAACCTGACATGATTGTCATTTGAATAATGTTTCCACAGTTGTCATTTGAATATTGTTTTTATCATTCTTTTGACACTTGCTGTAATTTTGAAGAGGTTTAGAAGTGCTTGACATAAATTTCTTTTATTTCTTGTTAGTGGACTCTCTTGTTTTAGTATCTTCCTGATCTAAAAGAAACATTGAATATAACAGTCTAAAAATGTCTGTAATGTATAACAATTACATAACTGATGCTGACAATACACTACTAAAGTTTTCTAACATAACACTTTTCCCCCTAAAGATAAAGCTTTTAAAAATTATTTTGACATATACAAAGTCATACATGCATAGTACTTGTGCATTATATTGAGCCTTTAGGATAATAGAAATTATACTTTATCATATAATGATCTAAGACAATATTTATTCTCCAGAAATTGCAAGTATTGTACTATTTATTTGCAAATGAATAAAAATTTCAACAGCTTATAGACTTCTTCAGGAACTGAAAGAAAAAGCTTTAAGATATTTTGCTAAATGTAGCTCTTATCCGCCTTATCCACCACTTCTGTGGATTCCAAGCATTTTCAGTCTGATCAGACTACTGTCATTGCACAGAGTAGAAAGAACTTGTGTAACATGTGCAAGTTCTTCTAAAATCCAAAAGATTTACAAGAAGAATTATGTAGCCTCCCACCCCCTCAGTATTCCCTCTCTCTGGTCTTATCACAGTAATGTGTGCAGTGTCCTGGGCAGAGTTACAAAAAATACATTATACAAAATATGATGTAATGAAGTACCAAGTAAGGCACCAAGGTACCATACAGTGCTTTTAAGCTATATTCTTAATTTCATTTGTTTTTAATTTCTGTTCCTGTGTCTGTTAGTACTTATCTTCCTCATTATTCTCTACTGTTGTTCTTGTAAATTAGTGATTTTAATAAAAATGCTGTCATAATAGATAGCAGTATGATTTTCTGTCCCACATAGAGTAAATTGCTTACTTTGTGTAGTTAAAATGGCTGCATTTATGAATTGACAGACCTTTGGAAAGATAACAGGAGAATAAACATTACATTAATTTCAATTTGTTGTGGTTAACAATGCAATTATTTTTGTACTTTTCTGTTTTCCTATGTAATTCTAATCTTTGTTTATAATCCCTAATTTCTGAACATAGGGATTTTAACCTATCTTTCTTTCTTATTTTTACTGTATTGAACATTGTGTCCCTGCTGTTGTTACGTGAACATTTTCCAAACGTTTCTACATCCCGTCTGTTAATTGAACTTACTATCTTTCTTTCTTACTTACTTTCATACTCCTTAATCACCCAATACCTCTTTGTACAGTCATTCCTTGCCCACCTGCCAAGACAGTTAATGTGTTCTGACACATCAGCTATCTCCCTGCAATGCAGTGGCAACCTACCACAGGCCTGGGGGACCCACAATCTTCTTCTTGTCACTGGCATTAAAAGCAAACAGAGAGACTTTTGCTGGTTTTTCACTGAGTCCTATTAGCAGCAGCGGTCTTGAAGTTGTTCATTTCATCTGAGAATCTTGCAATAACTGCAGGTGTCCAGAGATTTACTCTTCCTCTGCACACGTGTCCCACCACAAGTAGTTTTCCTTCTGAAATGCCCCATTTCTTTCATGTCATGTGAATGTTTTCTTTCTAGGGAGCATGCATCTCAAGACCAGCCACATTTCACACAGGAAAGTTCTGAGTAAGGGGGAAGTGGTATAATGAATAGGCAAAAGTTATTAGAATAAACTGTGCATTTATAGTTTTATAGTGTAGAATATACGTTATTACATGTATAATGTGTATTTACCCTTGTGTATATACCCTTGTGCAGTGTAGTTCTAGCCCAGTTAAGTGTTTTTGCCTCTGCTCTATCGGATACATTTTGCATGGCAGGTATTGTGCAAAATATTGCATAGCAGCCACCTTACGATAGTGTGAAGTGCAGAACAGGCTGCTGAACATGCCCATGCAGCAGAATAAACTTCTTGCACAAAGTAAGCTTTCTGCTATCACAGCTTGACTGTTGCCAGTACCCAAAATACTTGATTTAAAACTGGCTTGCGTCTTTATGCTACACTGTGTCCTAGTGGGCTTTTACATTTTCCTGTTCCTAGGATTTAAACCAAAGATACCAGTGGAGAACACTTGCAGTTTGTCAGGTGCAAGTAGCCATCCTGGAGAACTGAAATTTAAAAGAATATTAGCTCCTTGGTCTTGCTTATTTGTGTCCAACCTGTGCATTTATCAGCCCATGAGCCAGCTGTGGCTGGAGGTACCAACATCTTTAATAGTTGAAACATCTTTAATAGTTGAATTATTTCAGTATTTTCTACTTTCATGCTGTAGTGACACACAGTAACAATATCATGGGGTGGTGTATGTGCCAAGAACTCAATTAATACCAGCATTCATTAGTTGCAAATATATTTTATGAGAACTCATCCATGTGCACAGATGTTCACAAGTATGAGTGGTTCAGAGTTTTTATATCACTGTATCTAGAAGTTTTCTCTTGGTCTTAGTCATAGTCATATTTTATCACAACAGCCATCACAAAAATAATTTTGGAAATCAGACATAAAATGTTTATTAGCTAATTCTATGTCTCTCATGCAAATATTTATATATTCAATGTATCTTACCATAAATGTATAAAACAAAAGGAACATTCAAAACTGCCATTTTCTATATCAGGTCAATCAATACAAGAAGATTTTCCTAATATCAGAATTGTTGCTAAATAAGCATTTTGACACAGATTCTAACTCAAAAAAAGCACATAACCACATGTTTAATCCTAAGTATTTGCATTACTACATTCTCAGATCAAGACTTGCTAAATCTGCCTGCCTTATATAAGGGATAGAGCTGGGGCCATTTTTTCCCTCTTGGGATTGGCCTGTGAACTGGATGGAAAAATTAAGTGCATAAATTAAAGTGGTGCTAATAGCTTTATAAGAGAAAGAGCTCTCTTAAATGAAAGGGGAGCATCAACAGTAATTTCTGCTTTTGGAGATGATTTTTGTTATCTGAGGTCACTATCTTGTTTATTTTGCACTGGCCTGTAAATGTATCATGCCAAAAAAATGCATGGCCAATCTGTAATCTCTTTTATTCTCTTCAAAAATATACTTTAACATTTTAAAAAATATGCTTTTTAATATGTGTATTTCAAAAACCTGATTCTATTCTCATCTGTTTCAAAAACTAGGCCAACAATGGGCACTTTCAATATTACTGGCCTGATTGTTTGTATTTAAGCATATTTTTTCCAACTATCTGAAAATAAATGTACTTTGGGATATCAATTTTAANTTTTTTTTTTTTTTGCTAAAAAACATAGGGGGCAACTGATGTATACAATTCTCAAAGTATTTGGAATATCTACAATGCAAATAGGTAGCAGGTATTCCCTATGGTGTTTATGTTGATTTGGTGTAGTTATTCTTTACAAACATAGCAGGGGAAAAAAAAAAAAAGCTGTATATAACTCAGGAATACTGTAATGGAGGTGCACATTCTCT
>VWZP01002089.1:190252-256232 GCA_013396995.1 Dicaeum eximium | reverse complement strand
GGTATGGTTTTCCCGGCGGAGCAGAGCTGCGGCGGCTGCCGCCTTCGCGGGTGTTGAGACGGGATTTGTGCGGTGCGGTTCCTGGGCTCCTAGCTTCATGACTGCGCGGAGCGGGGAGCCAACACCATGCGAGGTAAGCGGCCCGGGGAGCGGCTCTGTTTTGGAAAAGCTGCTGGGGAACGGGCTGGAGAAGAGGTTTCGCGCTAGGGGAGAGGGTCCGCGGGAGAAAGTTGATGGGTCGTGCCCGCCCACCGGCGTGGCTACTTGACGGTGCGATTCTGGCACCCGCGGGGGCCGCGACCCAGAGCGGANGACCCAGACCGAAGAAGCTTCCGCGGCCCGTGGTGGGCGGACACCCTCGCGTACCTGTCCTGGGAAGCCCGGTGCCGCCCTGGCCCGTGGCGGGCCGGCAGGAGGAAGGCGCGGGTGGCTGGCGGTGTCTGTGCCGGGAAGTCTCCACCTGCAGCTGCCCGCGGGCGCGGCAGGTGTCCCGTACGGCGGAACCCGCTGCCGCTTGGTCCCGGGTCGCTGCCAGCACGGGGAGGGGCTCCCTTTTTCTCCCCAAAAGTTATCTGGACTTTGTTCCCCAAGCGGCACGTCGCCTGGAAGCCCCCATTCCCCATGGGTTACTAATCGGGCGGCAAGGGTTGCGCTGCCCGGGAGCCCCCTCTCCGTGCCCGCAGGTCGCTTCGGGCCCCCGAGCCTATGCTGCCTGCGCAGCCCGATCGTGGAGGGCGGGGAGAGGCTCCTCCAGGGCTTGCAGCCGCACTCGGCGAGGGTCCCGCCGGAGAACAGAGTATCGTCACCGACGGGACACCGTCAGGCATGGAGAGCTGCTTGTCTGGTGGGGCTGGAGAGAGGCTGGTGCTGGCCCGCCGGGCACCCGGTGCGTGTGGAGGGCTGCGGAGGACACGGGAATGCCTTGTTTCCGTGTCTCCCTGGGCCAGGCTGCCCTGGGCCCCATCCCCGGCCCAGGCCAACATCGGCACCGGGGCCACAACAAACCCCGACCAGCCTCGGGTGTCCGCGGGGTTTACACAGCTCCTTCGCCCCCCATCTTCCACGTTGCCCTTTATCACCCAGTTTGGCAGACCGGTTGTTTGCCTCACCCATGGCTTGGTGAAAGGGACAAAAAGTAGTCTCTACCAGGTATTGGAACAGAGGAGAAGGGCTTATGGAGAGTGGGACGCGCTCGGGGTTGACAGCGACACTGCATGCGGATTTCTTGATCTTCCATTTAAGGACGGGACACACACACGCTATAAGGAACTTCTAGCTAGAATTTCAGCTTGTTTGATGTCAGCTCCTGCAACAGCATGTGTTAACAGCACTAACAAACCACACGTGTGTAATTTAAAGGAATTGTGACTATGGCATTTGCACAGATCAACTTTAAAAGACCTTCTTTTCCCCCAGCGTTCTTTGTTAGGGTGTTGGTTGTGGGTTATCTGGCAAGAACTTGCTAAAGGGTGTTTGTTTTTCTTAAAAGCAATAGGAAACAGAGGGAAAACTCTATTCTGTAAAGTGGCCAATTGCAGCTTTGCAGCTTGGGTTGGAGGTTTTCTGTTTGTTTGAGTATGGGTTTTTGTGGGTTTTGGTTTTGTTTGGTTTTTCTCGTTCTTTGTTTTTCTGCGCACCAGAGCGCCTCCAATTTGAGTAAAGCCGGTCATTGTTTCAGGGGTTGTTTTTCAAAACGTGCCCATCCAGTGAGCCCTGGTCAGGAGCCCCAGTTCCCCTTTCTGTGGGCAGTTCATCCTCGCAAGCCTTGGCTCCCGCGCCTCTCCTGCCCTGCCCTGGGGTGGCCTGGGCAAGGGTGGAGAGGAATGTCCGCCCTCTCCTCAGACGCTTTCCTTCTTGGCAAGGCCCAGGGTTGCCTAGCGGTGCTGGGCAGGGAGAGGGAGGCAGATCTTGCTGCATTTCTGGCGACATCTCTTGCGCGATCTGCCCCAGCTCCGAAGCCATCGCTGCCACCCCTTTAGCCGCGCTGTCAGCTACCGTGAGGAAGTGCAGCTCTGCCCCTAGAATGCAAATTAGTATTTGCATTGTATTTATGCTTACTCAGTAGGGAATTTACAGGTGGGGGAAAAAGGGCTGGGATGGATGGAGGAGAAAAACAAACAGGCAACTTTCATCCTTTTTGGAAACTCATGTGCAAGAGGTTAGTAAAGAGAAGTTTTACAGCAGGTGTGTAAGGAGCAGTGCTTCACACCGCCTGTTAGAAAGGAGCGTTACACGTTCATTGAGTGTGTGTCTCTGTGCCTTTCCAAATAATGGAAATAAACGAGTGTCACAATCGTGACACGCTCAGATGGTGAGCTCCCGTGAAGTGGTGCTTTTAGAGGGCTGTAAGCCTCCTTGTGAAGGTGTAGTTGTTTCCACTGTATTTGCAGTGGGTTTGAAGGAGGAAGTGCTCAGTCTTGAACATGTGAGCTGTTCTCCCAAACTTTCCCAGCTGAGCAGTGATCGTTCCAAGCTGCGGTTGGCGCAGTTAGCACAGCATGCCTAGGATGTGCAGGGGCTGCTGTGCTTCATTACTGCTCCGCATTGGAGATGGAGGCCAAAACATGCCTGAAAATGCCCAACCTGTGTTACTGCCTGCTGAATCCCAAAGCACCGGACAGTCGCATGGACAGTCAGTCGTCCCACCCTGTGGAAGCCAAGCTGACATTTTCAGCTGTTGTGACAGTGTTACCGTCATTGGTCATGTTCTATCCAAAATAATATTCTGCACTTCGAATCTTGAAATCAATCCCATTAAGCATATACTGACTTACAGTAGAACGATGTATAGGACACTGAGCATTTGTTGATATGGTAGGTCCAGATATTTCCCTCTGAATGGAATTTCTTCGAGTTGATGACTTCTATACCAGTGTTTTATAGAGGCAAACATAGGTATAAAAGAAATTTACAGTGCGTATTCATCACAGTCTTCCTTCCATCTGTCCCACTCCTGGCAACATCCTGTGAGGAAGTTAAGAGTATAGAATGTGTACTTCAGTATATTTTTTGGAAAAAGAGAACAGAAAAAGTACTAAAATGATTGTGCTATTTAACTGAAAAAGAAGACTTACATTTTTCCTTGCAATTTATTTCTTACTAATATTATTTGTAAAGTTTAAAGCTATTAAAAGTTAGTCAGTTCTGAATATAATGCAGCTGTTATGCAAACATGGAAGGCTGACAAAAAAAGTGTCAAAATACCTACTTTTACTCTGGGAACATGCTACTCATACACATACAAAGGTAAATTTTATGATTATTTGAGTTGTGAAAGTGACATTAGTACCCTAGTACTCCACTTATTACAAAAGTAATATTTAAACTTTTAGTTGAAAATCTTACTAAATCCGTTTTCTGTTGTGTTTTAAAGAAGAAAAGGAGCACCACAAACCCCTGAAGCCAAGTTATTTAAGTGAGTTTTCTGTGTAGTTTTTTCTTGTTGGTATCAGGATGAGCAATAACGCATGCTGCGTGATGTTATGTAGCTACTCCATTTTTTAGCATGATTGAAATATTTGTAAGAAATTAGAAAAGTGCTCAAACATATTCTATCTGCAGTATTTGTAAGTGAGCTTATTAAGTAGCATATACAAAGAGACTGGCTCGCTTAGAGGTTCTCCTTAATTGGGTAGATGAGTGCAGAGAATCTTTATAGACTCATTAACTTCAAAGAAAAATTATTTTGCAATTTATTCCAGGAAAAGTAAATACATCTCTATTTGTAATATGTAACATTAATATTCTGAAATATATCAATTGCATAGACTATTTAAAGAAAGGACTTGGGATCTTACCCTGCCATTGTAAAACAAATTTGTCCTCACAGTGTAGTGCATCTAGTGACTTCTTAACTGAATAACGTTATTTGACTTCATTGGGACTCCTTGGGATAAAGCACAAGTTTCTGGTGTTAGGTGTTTGCAGGTGAAATTTAATAAGTGTCAGTAAATGCTTTGAAAGTCAGTAATAAACTGTGTCACATAGTAAAAAATACAGATGTGTATAGTCAATAAACAATGACACCTCTCTAGAATGAGAAAAAGGGCAAGCGTGAGTGCCCATTTGTACTTCAGCAATGCTTTTACTTTGCATTGGATCGTACTTGCATTCCATACAGTATCTTCCATTTATCTTTAATTGTAATATTGTAATACAGCATTGGGGATCGAAGGAGAGTACATTATGAGAGTTCATCAATAGATAACTATATGATTTAATATCATACAGATACTATATACCATTTTTTCATAATTTTTTTTAAGTTACATTTGTTTTTTATAGATGGAGTCTGGTGACAGTTAATTTAAAAACTACGAAAATACCATATGCATTGTCTGGGGATAATTTCTCTTTTGTGGTATGGAAGCTATCTGACTTTCACTGTTGGTTTTTTACAAATCCAGTGAAAAGCAGTAAGTTGGTATGATTTTTCTAACTTGACAGTACAGTAGTAGAGGTAATTTAAATTGTGTTTTATGGTTAAAAAACTATTTTTGGCATTTGAGGAGTAAATCTATCAGGAAAAAAAATGCTCTGAGTAGACAAGAATTCTAGAAGTCATAATTCCTATTTAAAATGTACTTGTAATAATTTGTGGGAAGTCTTTAGGGTGCTGTGGAAGGTACTGCTGTATGTCATAGTGATGTTTGCTTCCTCAGAAGCACGTGGGTAAGGTATACATTCAACAGTACTGGGTTTTATTAAACAGTTCCAGGACCCAGGGTCTGCCATAGTGTGCACACTGGTTACCTGATACAGGAAAACAGTTCAGAGCAGTGAAGGATTCCCAAGTTACCCAAGAGACTCCTACCTCACAAGCGGTGCAGTGAATTCCCGGAAATTAAGGTCTGTGCTGTGAAACTGAAGAATGTGTGCTTTGTAGGTGAAGATGCACACAGGAGTAAATATCGATTGAACGAATCATCTGGTGAATAGAAATGAGCTGTATCAGTACAGCAGTGTAATGGCTTACCTTAACCAGCCGTTTGTAGTCCATACCCTGCCCTTTCAACCCGCCCTGGCAATGTTGCTTTTAATGGGGTGTTATACTGGTGAAATTACTGGTGTTAAATTTATGGTAAATTGTGCTAAATATATGAGTTGTTCCAGTTTCAAAACTGAAATAATTGGAAAAAGATAAGGAAGTCTGAGCATGAGATAACAGTAGTGTGTTAGTGGGTGTACATTGTTTTACAGTTCTGAGATCCTGTCTTAGATCACTTGCTGTTGAGCTTAGTAATAAACCTATTATATCACCTTAAATCAAAGTGTGAATTTCTAAAAACTGATACATTTTAATTTAAAATCAGTTTCTTTAAACAGTAATTTTAACAGCTTTGTGCATTTAGCACAGTTGGGGCTTTCCATAATGACTTTTGTAGACTAGCTGTAGATGTCAAAATGTTGTTCTTTGTGTGCTCCGTGTTTAAAAAAGTTCAATGTTGTTTTTTCTTCCGATTCTGTGTGCAGCCTGGCAAAGTCTGCAGTGCAGTTTGGAGAATAAAACATCACACAGTGTCACTGGGGGTGGCAGACAGAAGGTGCCTTTTGGATTGTGCCATTTCCCTGTTTGTTTCTAATACTGGTTTCATGAGCATATTAAAATCTCTAATTTATGCACAGGATTGAGAATACAGTACAGCTGTGATGGCCTGGTCCTGTTTGACTGAACAATGCTCACTCACTTGAGTGGTCCTATTAATGAGACATTTGGCCCTCTGCATTTTTGCAGTCTTGGAACTATTTTTTATGAAGCAGAAATGTTCATGCTTAACTTTGCCAGACACATTTCTGCTGGAAGTTTATGCAAACAGAATAACAGCTGTTTCTGCCTCTGCTACAAGTATATACGCTAATTTAGCTTGACATAAATGTTGTTACTTTGCTGTTAATTGTGAATTATTTTGATGAATTGCCAATTAAAATGCATGTACACAATTTTTATGGAGGATCTACACATTTACTGCTGCACAAAAATGCAATAATTTTTTAAAATCTTATGTTTATCTGGATCATGGCCATTTAAAACCACATACTTATTAAAGAGTAAACATCAAGTAATTATGTTTGTTTGACAGACAAGCTATTTATAAAGAGTTGTCGTGGGCCTTGTATATGTGAGTAGTTCAGTTAGATTTTATGGGACTATTCACAAAAATAAGGCAAGCTGAATTTAAGACTGCTTGTTCTGTGTCCCTTGGAAACCCAATGATTTGAGATTGTAAATAGCATGAATTATTATAAAGGCCATGGGGAATCAACATCATAAGAAGCATGCCAAATTAAAAAAAAACTTCTTGCTCTGAAATGTCAGTAAAATCACCTTCCACTCCTCACTGTCTGGTATTCTTCAATGTTTGAATACAGCTGTTTGCTATATAAATATTTACTGCAAAGAACTGTTGGTAAATATGCTACGTGTTTTCTCTGCTGAGGCTGGCACATAAAAAATATTCAAAAACATTGTTCTTCTGCCAATTACCAATAAACTACTTTGTTTGATTGTTATGCTTAAGCTCATTGCTGTGTTGTTGCTAGTAAATAGTGGCCAAATCAATCTTTAAGTAAAGATTAGGAAAAGACAGGCATTCATGCATGAATATGCTAGATAGGGTAATATTTTAATATAGCTATAAACCAATATGATTTTAAGGGCAATTTCGATGATTGTTACAGTGTCAGTCTATAAAGCAGTTTGTCTACTTAGAGATGTTCCTGAAGTCATTTCACATTTAACTGGTTTGTTTTCATTACCCATGGTCACTTAGGTTTCCTGAACAAGCGAACTCCTTCCATAACAAAATTATTCTTTTCAAGAGTCGTATTTCTGCTTCATTAATCCGCGGTATTGGTAAGTGAGGTTATCCTTCAGAGTGACACTTCTAAGCAACACATACATTCTCATACATTTAATTTTTTTCTCCCCTCTGAAGCAATCCTTTAGAGGAAAAATGTCTTTACTCTTACAAGCAGTCCATTTGTTACAAGTTTCATTTGTTTCATCATTTTTGTTACAAGTTGTTTGTGTTTTTCTGTTTTTGTCTCTTCTCGACATTCATGGGGGAAAACCAGTTAGATCAAAAGAAGGCAAAAAAATTAAACTGCAGGTCGGTCTACTGTCGAAATAATGAGCTGTCAAGTGGGTAGCATATTATTTTTTGTTGGTCTCAGGTGAAATTATGGTTCTCCTAAAATAAACTTCAAATGTAAAAAGTAAAGACAAAGCTGCTTGCAAATAAGCAAGTCTTAGATTATTATTCCCACTACAACAGGAGGGGTAAAGAGTGATAGGCTTTATGCACTTGGATAGTTTTCAGTGGTTAGATTATTTAGTGTGCATTACACATTGACAGTGTGCACTTGTTTCAGAGATATTTGGAAGCTATAGGCTCAGTCCACAAGTTGGTGGTATGTATCTCTTAGGTAGAAGACTGAGAACTGTTCAGCAAATAATTTTCTAGAAGATTTATTGGGAATAAGGATGTTTTGGAGAAGGAGGGTTTCGGGATTTACTACATGTGAACAGTATAAAACTGAGGTTAACAAAAGTAAGGACCATATTTTCATAAAAAGTGATGTTTAGAGACATTGATGTATGTTGTCTTCTCTTTCCTTCTTGGAAAATACATCTAGTTTTACTAGGTGAGGGTAAATTCCTGCCAGTCGGCTTTTTGGTTTGAGAGCCTGCCACAGAAGTGCATTTTGGAAATCCTAAGACTTCCCTGCTATCTTTCTTTGATCATTTGTGCACATCAGCAGTGAAGCACTGATTTTGCTTTTCTAAACAAGATTGAAAAATGAAAATAAATACTAGGTCCTGGCTGAGTAGTGAAACAGGTGTTCTGTTGTTTCTTTTAATATTTGTCTGTCTGGAAGAAGAATGAAGCATCAGCTGGCTATGAAAAGCATTGCTTACTTCAGTTCACATTGTTTGGGGGATTTTGTACAGTATTTGTACTATGAACTGTGTTTGGTAATTAATTGGAATGAACTGGAAGGAGAGACCATGTGCAGGAGTGGAGCCTGGATACTTGAATGCAGTGGCAGCACAAATATAAACAAATGCAGCACAGTCTAGTGGCACAGAGAAGTAATGGCATTACAGAAGACAGGTATTAATAAGGCACAAAAATGCCACACATTCATAACATCTTTGTGAAGAAAAAAAACTTTTCTTTTGGAAAGGGCTCCGCTGGTGGCCAAGGAGGAATCAATTTAGTTAGTTTAGGAAGTCATATTAATCCTGTTATTGTTTTCTTTCAGTGTATTATATAAGCTGTACAAGTACTGGTCATCTGTCAGTAAGCCAGACTTCTCCTTTTAATTACACAAACCACTCTCTCTTTGGAAATACATATGGAAATGGAAAGGTGATACAAGAAATACCAGCTTAACTGTTTTGTTTAATGTATGGAAACCTACAATAAATACTATACTATAGGTAGTATGTATGCAGTACTGCACCAAAAGTAATTTTTTAGATATACCTACTAGAATACTGGGCCATTAGCACTTATAATTTTAATATTGCATTGAAAAAAGTAAAGAATTAGCGATGCTTTCATAGAACTTTCTCATTCAAAAATCTATGTATTTTATTTAGAATTCTAGTTTCCTTGTAGCCATTGCCAATTTTTGAAAACTCAGTTTATATTAATCTCTCACATGAGTACTTGGGATAAGGAGGAAGATTAAAACAACTATGTCAGTGGAAGCAAAATATGGTTGATTAACATCCACTGAGAGTAATTTAAACTACAAATTATTCCATGGCTTGAAGAATGTCAACATCACGTTCCACTACAATTTGTAAAGCAGCTCTACGTGCTTATGAGAATAAATTCCTTATTCAGACCTGGCTGAGCAAAAAGGCATTACCAGTGCTGTAGCAGCTGTTACAGTATTAAAGATAAAACTTCATCAGTATCTAGTAATCCCCATTATTTGGCATAATTTAATAAATAACTAATATATTATTAAAAGAACAGAAAGAAAGGTATTCCATGCAATATCCACTCTAACATTTAGAGAAGCAATGATAACCACACAAAGTTGGGGGTTTTTTTTGAGAAACTGTTTATATGTGATAGTATTTCAAACAAATGTATACTACAGCAAATTACATCAGCTGAGTAAATCTGTCTGCAGAGCTGTGTATCTTTGAGATAGAATTCCCTATAGACTTTGCTGGAACGCCTTATGTAAAAATCACGGTACAATATGTTCTCATTGGTTGTTTAAAGCCCACTGATTTTTAGAAAATGGGAGAGCTAATCAGTTGTGAGTTCAGTGGATAAGAGGGGAGAGAACTTCTGCCATCCTAATTCAGGTACCTATGCAAAAGTCACTTTTTTCATTTATCATTGATTAGCATTTGCCAAAATTCTAATATTTATTTTTAAAAATAGGATTGGCCAAGATGTGTTCTAAATCAGCATTCCTAAAAACTCCAGAGGAAGTGCCATGAAAACAGAACACTAAGTAAGACCTTTTGCAGCAAGTGATTTTCAGGCTTCAACAGAATTGAGGAGAAAAAGATTGTACCAGCTGCATCATAAAACTGATGGAGAGAAACACATGCTTTCAAGAGGGAATTTAATCAGGAGCAAGAAAAGATGGGGAGGAAAAAAAGGATGGTGAATTTGTATAAACAACAAACTGAATAGAAAGGGTGCTGTTTTGAAATTGAGTTATGTTCAAGAAGTACGTGGAAATGTAAAGGAAAAGAGCAATATAAAACAGAGGAGTTAGAAGATGGAAGGGGTTTTGATGTGAACAGTCCTGTACTACAAAGTGCTGGACTTTTCAATTTCCACTCATTGCAGGTGGAGTTAACTACAGTGGGTCTGCTGTTAGAAATGAGAAAGAAAGAGAGAAGTGTAAGTAAAAGAAAAAGGGAAGAAAAATAAAGAAAATAACAAATATACTGTATGAATGTATTCATTGTGCTACTTTCTATTACTTGGTGTTGCATGTAAATTTGTTGTAATGGGGCTTCAAACTGTTTGGTAGTTAGCTAAATGCTAACATTAGACATCCACTTCCATTCATTTCACTGTGTATATCCAGAGCTCCGCTACTCAGGAATGCTGCAAGTTGGGGCATCACATATACAGTTATGTAAGCTGTCTGTACAAGCTTGGCATTCACTGCACTTCAGCCAAGTTACTTACTTGTGAAATTGAAAGGTCTTTCGCAAAATACATCAAAATCTGACGTTTTTAAAATTTGGATGAAATCAAATTAGGTTTGGTTGGATTTTTTCCCTATCTTTCTATTATTTCTTCTGTTCCTCTTTCTTTCTCTGAATTTTTTTCCGTCACTTTTGTTGAAAAGCTGTACACTCAGAAAAGTACTTGAAACAGAAATTCATTCACTTGTTAGAAAATGTGTAATTGGTTCCCTAAACTATACATCATACATCCCTGTGTATTACAGAGAGTTATTTTGTTCTTTCCAACCTTTTGTTTCATTTGCTTTGCTTGGGACATGCTGCTACAAAGAAATAAGCAGTTTGTTAAATCTTGGCCGGGTTACATCTCCATGAGGTACCTCTATGACATTTTTATGCTTGTAGCCTTGGAAATAGATGAGGTGCTTGAGAGTTGAATCTCTGCTTCCCTATTGCTTCTTGCTTGGCAGCACCTGCTCTTTCTGCTGTCTGGTAAAAGAATATGCCAGTATCTTTCCATTTGTTTGTTGAGTTTGTTTGGTTGGTGGGTTNTTTGGTTGGTTTTTTGTTGTTATTTTTTAAAAAACACACTGAATTGTTATACAGATTTTAGCTTTTGGAGATAGTGAAAATACATGGCAATAAAGGAATAGGGTCCTATTTGATTGCAGCATAATTTTTTTTATAAGACAGAAAAAACATCTTTACATCTTCTCTCCATGCTCAGAAGAAAAAGAGAAATGGAAAGTGCTCTAGCATTGCTCTTTATTTCTCCAAGACCAGGGTGATTTTCAAGTATATACCCTTGACTAACTTTCCTTTCTATAGCAGCCCCACAGAGCTTATTAAAGAACCAAACAATTGCAGAACTCTCCGTGACCAAAAAGAAAACGAGCTCAGTTTTCAGAAAACTACACTGAAAGTGTAAGAGATACATTTATATGAAATCTCTTGATTTCCCACATCCCTCCTGGAATTTTCTCTAAGTCCTAAGCATAAAACAGGCAGAGAGCCAAGCTGTCATCCGTTAACATCTATTTCATCCTTTCACTGGATCAGTTGAGCTAGAGGAGGGTATAAGTCTCAGAGTCTTTATGCTATTACTAAAATGTTTAGGAATGCATCCGATTTTGAGGCAGTCTTAACCTGCATTATCTTTTGGGCACAAATGAGCAGCAGTGTGAAATAATTCCAGGAAACAAATGCTATTAAATGCATATTGTGGTTTTTCATAATGTCTAAAATATCATTTTTTGTACATGTTACACTGTGGTACCAAGACAAAGGATGAATTCTTAGTTTACTGTCAGGAATAATATCAGTTGTTTAGGAGTTACGTTTTACTTTAGGATTAAGGCTATTTTTGTGCGTGTTTAGAGCCTGACTGTTGATATTTTAAGGAGCACTAAACAATTAACCTTTTACATACTGCTCAGGAAGTTAACTGAAAAGGCTTTAGATTTTAGATGTGTGTATAGAAATGTTTCATATTTTGTGAGGGTATAGGTGGTATTTTGATTCGTATATGTGTCCCTTAAAAATTAAGCGATGTTATTTTCTTACTGTGTGAGTTCAACAAAACATTTACAGTAAGAGATGTTTGCACATCCAAGTATACAAACTTTCCTTTAATAGCTATGTGTTTTTGTAGTTTATAATGAAGATTGAAAAGTGAAAATAAAATGCCATGTTCCTGTCTATATATCAGATTTTTTTTCTTAGAGCTAACCAGTTGTTACAATGTACGTTTATTGGTTCGAGGGTTTTACTGCAGTTAACCTTTTAGTTTTTTTTGTTGCATGCGTTTAAATTCCCGTCTCCACTGCTCTCTGATTATTGATTGCTTCTCAATACATTTAATATTCTTCTGGTCTTTGTAGTTGTTAATTTTGTGACCTGCTTCTGTAACAGGCATACTGGCAGACTCAGTAGAATAAGAGATGTTGAACTGTCGAGATGTTTCGGGTGATCTTGGAACATGATCTTTCCACACCATTCATCAGAGTCATTAAATGAGAAAGGCAGATTGAGGATGTGTCTCCATACCAGAGTAATCCATAGCTACACACACTCATTAATGCTTTCTGTAGTGGCATTTAGCAACTATTCATATACAAGAAAACCAAGAAAGAATGCTGAGTTACGTTGTTTAATTTGCTTTGTTCTGCATGAGGGTTTCTACCTATGTGACAGATGATAGTTCCCTTTCTGTTGCAGATATGGTCAGCATCTCGTACATTAAGGAAGACAAGCAGAAGCCTTTTGTACAATGAAATTTTGTCAGTCAGTTAAATTGGAACTTTCCTAGGCATTTTGCTCTTAAGTGCCTTCACACGTACTGTATTTGTTAATTTAGAAAGGTGCCAGATCGATACCTGTTCTGTACCCTGCAGAGGTTTAGGGTCTGTTCCTGAAGGGGTTTGTGAGATGCAGAGAGCTGCATGGGTGGGGTGGCTGGTGTACAGAGTCCCTGTCAGGCTGATGTTGTGTGGGGCAGACCCAGTGGGAGTCAGGGAGCTGCACTGCCCGTGGCACTGAAGCTGGCTCTCTCCCATGCCGCTTCCCTATTGTGCCTCCACAGTGACCTCGAAAGACCCTTTTCCTGAGGCTGCTGCAACCTTGGCCTGGCTGCTGGCAGTGACAACAGGGGTGCCAATTAGTGCTATGTGGTGGGGTTTGTTTTTCCTTCCTAATGAACAAAGTCCATTGAGGACTGGATTGACACCACCAGCTTACTTCATGCGGGCCACCAAGTGCCATGGCATTTTTATTTTGCTCAGTCACTACTGACCTGGTGTTGAACCTTCATGTGTAATCTGTATACAGCCTCTGTGTCTACCATTAATTTAAAATGGCTGTACTTGGTAGAAGAGGTTTGCTTCTGAAGTAAGATCTGTGAATAAAGCACAATATTAAGTAACGAATACGTAAAATATCTCAATTTACTTCTTGTGGTTAGATGCTGAATTTGACTCTGCTCTTACAAAATTCACACATTTTAGGAAAATTCTGAAGAACTAACCAGACATACAAAAAGGGAACAGCAGGAATGACTGCAGCATTAGGATTTTGCAAAAAGTAAAGAGAATCCTGTTTGTTACAAAAAGCTTTGGAAACTAATACAGAAGCATGAGAGTCTCTGTTCTGTTACATATGTCTCGTAAGTGATCTTAGGATATCTTTAGTTTTAGTGTCAAAAGTATTTAAACATAGTCAGACATACCACAAACTTCTAAGGTTTCAGAGAAAGAAACCTGAAACTGAGCTGAAAAATTAAGTTATTACTTCATATTATGTGGATCCCAGGATTAGATCAGTCATTCTGAAGCAATTTTTATTTTTCTGTCAAATGAAAAGTTGCTTTACATTTTATTTTTATTTCTTCTTTTAAATATGCATGAACAAGCTTTTCTTAGTGTCCAATAGAAGTGGTATCCACTAGTCTGTGTTTATAAAATATTTAATGCCAAAGTTCAAGTGACATATATGAGGGTGTGTAATAGACCTGTCAGCTCTATGCAACAGTCTTGATTTACTGCTTTTGTGGTATTTTTGATATTGTAAAATTTTAAATTGTTTGTTTTCATAACTGAGGAGGAAATAGATTTTACAGTTCAGGTTTTGGTTGGGTTTTGTTTTGTTTTTCTTTTCCCACCCAGTGAAAGCTGTGATCCTTTACAGTGAGGAGTATTACAAGCATGTCTGCAATTTAGGATTGTGTGGTAGTGACACTGAAGTTGAGGAAGTATTAGGACTTTGTTGTTACTAACACTAGCAGTCAGGAAAGCACAGGGAGAGCAGAACTGGGTTGTTATTAAATCATAATAGTGATTGGACTGTGGATATATCCTCTTCAAATAGCTGTCTCAGTTCTGAGAAGAGCAAGTATTAGAAAAGAGTTCTTTTCAATACATATATGAAAAGAATCATGTAAATGTTGAAATAGCTTAGCAAGGTCTGCAAAAAAAACCATTTACTCCAGTTCAGTACATTCATGTGGCTACATATCTGAGAAGGAGATAAGATAGAAGCAGGAGGGGCAAGTGTATGACTCGGTGCGAGTGATATTGTGAAGTGGGGTAAAGAGTTCTGTGCAAAAATGAGAGAATTTGGGGAACACACTTTAGCCTCTCAGCACATCTCCCTCCTGAGTACATTTACTTCCATCACAATGGTCTAGAAGAGATCTTTGTTTAGTAGTGCAGTGCCCCTGAGACCTAATTTAGCTTTTATAGCAAATTTAAAAAGAGGGTGGGCAAGAGAGAGCAGAACAAAGATGCAAGTTTGCACCACAAATATTGGTATTGTAGATGCTTCTGTAAATCCTTTAAAATAAATGCTTCTGATTTGGGCTTTCTGCTAAAGGAGGGCTGAACTTTAGAGCTGTATATTGTTTCATTATCCAGTTGTGATAATGAGGAGATGGCATACATGTGTATTATAAGGGAGCAGTGCCTTTATTATTCTTAAATGACAAGTAGAAAACCATTAAAGACAAGTGTATCAGAATAATTTTGCTTCTGAAAATACAATTTTTTAAAATTAAGTCATACTGTTAGAAGCATATACTGAATCTAATTCTTTGAACACTACAAAATTTCATTCTCAGGAGTCTCCAAACTTCAGAATATGACATTTCTTACTCCTTTATTTGAACAACTTCTCTGTGTTTGAAAGTTCAAAATGGTTTTGCCTTCGTTTAGCACATAATTTTGCAAAGTTCATCTTTGGCCCTCTGGATTTAGGGCTGTCATGATGTTTTTGCATGAATTTTTCCTGTAGTTTGCAAGTATGTTTTCATCATGAATGGAACTGTATTGTGTGTTCATGTACCCCATGAATCTTACCCAGCACAACCCTTTACCCCCTGAGTATTGACATCAAGTCTCAATTTTACCTCTCTACAAATGTGCCTTGTGGCTATCCAGAAGTAGAACATGAAAAATTCAGAAGCTGGGGAAGTTTGCTTTGGAGTACTGTAGCATTCAGCTATCAACACAGAAATACTGCTTTGATGTTCAGAGTTACAGACAGATGTGGTCTGTAACTCTGTTTTTTTTTGGTTGAAATTAGATTAATTAAATCTCTCATTAGTTGAATTAACTTGAGGTTTTATTGGTACTTTTATGGCTGATCCAGTTGTCATGCAGGTTCATATCTTACATTAACATCTCTGTCAAAGTATATTTGATGAATAAAACACAGGTTTGTCAACAACATATGGAAAGCTGATTTGAGTCAGCCCAACAACAGGCATTTAAAAATGCATATTGTTCATAAAGTTATAGTTATACTTTATTTATCATCTGATTGTGACTTGCCTTTTGCTTTTTGTTCCTTGTCTGAAGAGGTCTCACTAGTAAATACTCTGCTTCAACAAACTTGTGCCCACAAAGGTGGTCATGGGTTGTGTCATCCCCCCAGGAACTTGTTTCTGCAGTTGCTAGGCAGCCCCATTTGAACCAGCTGAAAGCACAGAGCAATTCCCCTCAGCAGCAGATTTCAATTAAAGATCTGGACATACAGCTGGTTTCTTTGGCTGGTCAGCTCCAGTAGTAAAAGGAAAGGCTTGAAGAGCTGTGCTGTGCAACAGCTTGATTCCTTAGGGTTTTCTGTAGTAAATTCAATCTGGGTATCTTAGAAAAATATTTAAACAAATAATTGAGCTGTTTCTGTTTTCTCTTGTATGCATCAGCTCGCAGGGGAAGCTAGTGTTAGCATTGATTGTTTTTTTCCTTCATTTTCAAAATAGATTTTATCCCCTTTAGTGGTGGGTTGAGGAGAAAAACAACTGAGCATGAACCAAGAGAAAATCCCATCTTAATCTACAGCATGATTAGGAATCTGTCAAAGACGCTGTGCCAATGCCATCTTCTGCCAAGGGAGGAAGTGTGTTAGACATTTTCAAAAACGTTTTGGGATCTGGTTTGAAGTATTACATCTCAAGCAAAAACTGACAATAATCAAGAAACCTTGGGATTAAAATATTACCTTGCCATTCTAAAATAATTTAAGTCTTATTTTTTTGTGTTTAGGAGGTAGCTGGGAATTCAAAATCTAATTGAATTAAAACTCCATGTGCTGTGTCATGGCTAGAAAAACAGAAGTGACAAAGGCAGCTTTTGGAATGATGTCTTCTGATAAAAGTCTGGGTTAGTTGTGCTAGCTTAACCAAGTTAAATTAGTTACACAGTCTGAAGCAGAGATTGAAGGAGCACTTTTGTCGACATACAGCTATTCAGCACTATCAAAATGTAAATATTGCATTATTGCACATCATGTTTGCAGGCAGATAAGGCAGAATTTAGCCATTTACTTCATGTTTAGAAATTCATCTCTTGTTCTATTCGTCAACACTCTCTTAACATACATTTTCTACCAGAGGTGATAGAGAATTCTGCTTGTCAGAATTACACTGCACTTATATTTTCATTCAAATTCTGATAATGGATCAGCCTAACCTATTATTTAATCTTTCTATAGAGAAACATTACTGAAGAAAGAAGCAGTAAGATCGCAGAGAGTGAGCAGTACATTTTACAAGGTTTTCCACAGCAGTACAGTAAAATTTATTGCAATTTGTATTCTGATCTCTGTTGCCAGAATGCAATTCTGTAGTTTTCCTTAATTTGCCAGTGTTACTGTAGAGGTTTTCTGTAGAGTATTGTGTTTTTTTGTAAATGTGTCCAAGGACTTGCTTTTTCACCAAGTTATCTCCAAATGCAAAGAACATTCTTTCACTTAGCAGAGAAAGAGATGGATGCTGTGTGTCCATTTTTAAGTAATGTTGAAATAGTTTCAGTACTCCTGAAGAATTCCTGAGGTATGTTATCTTTCACTCTTCCTAGTGGCCAGAGATGGTCTCTGGGGCACCATCAGGCTGGATACTTAATTCATGGATCTTTCCAAGCATCTCCGCCAAGATCATCAAAATGCTACCCAAAGCTGGTGTTCCATACAAACCCCCATGATCCACTCCTTATTGTGTCTTTGCTGTCTCATTTAATGCCATTTCCATCCATTAGGAGGTTCTTCCATTGTCTTCTTGGCCTCACCACGTGGACTTCGTGTAACCCTTTGGGTGGCAGCAAAACTCAGTAGCACAAAAGGGGTTTGTCATAGAGCAGTAGGGGGAATTAAGATAAATTAGCAGGACATTAAATCAGGAGAGAGGAATTTTAGGATAATGTATTCACTTAACACTCAGCAAGGGCCAATAAAGCTTATTATTGACAAGGATCAAGTACTTTGTTTCTCCTTGTTCAGGCTGTAGGTAAAGACTCACTACAACTCCTCTCATCCTCAAAAAAGGAAAAGCTAAACAAAAAACTGCTTTTCCTTAAATGTCTGTTTTGGTTTTGCTGTTTTGTTTTTTTTTCCTAAAAGCTGCTCAAAGTATTGGAGAAGGGATATGTTTGTGGCACATTGTGTAGTGCTATGATATTCAGCACTTGAGAAATGAGGCTGAAGCCACCAAGACCATAAGGTGAGAAATGGACAGTAGCAGAAAATGGACAGTAGTAAAATAACATCCTCCACTATGGTCTTCTGTTAGTAGACTGCTAAATTAATTGCACCTCTGTGTCCACAACAGTTAATACTAAAAAAACCCCACTGCTATAATAGAAAGATGTATCTTGCTTCAGTTTAAGAGTAATGGTTTCTTTTCCAGACACCAAGTGTGGATGAAAAAAACACTGGACAGGTGAAAAAGCCAGCAGGACAATTGCTTGCCAGAAAACCATTACATGCTAAGTCTTCTAATGACTTCAGGGTTATTGCAGTGTTCCCAGCCTACATGTTTACTGTCTAGCTCATCACCAGAATAGTTGTACTAGGGAAATATTTTTAAAGGTTGTGTTGGTCCTATCTTAGGAAGATCCTTGTCCGGAGTGCCAAATACTGTCTTTCCTTTATTTACACGCAGGAGGAAAGGACAGACATCTTTTTTCTTCTGTGATGGCAGGCCAAATTATGATGAACTTAACATATACTAGGTTAGGACAGGCTGATGTAATGGTCAAACCCATAAAGTCTTGTGAATTTGCTTATTCAGAAAAGATGGAGGAAAAGAGGAGAGATAGCAGGGTGAAGAAGAAGGTCAGGAGTGGGGTCAGATTGGGTGCTATAGCTATAAATGATGCACAGAATTTTTCTATGTATCTGTTCAGCCTGTTGTTAATATTTTGTGATGTGCTCTAAAAGAACCTGAGAGGAAGAAGGCTTTAAAGTATGTTGTAAAGTCACTTTCTCTTCTTATCTTTTAAGTGAAATATTCTCTGTATCATCTCTATTCCTGAACAGTCAATAACTTTTTTGCAGCTGCCCAGCATCTTTCCATCTCTGAGGTTAAGAACTTCACATGCTTTGTGGAAATGATGTGATATCTTATGGACTGTGTTTCATAGCAATTGTGATGTGAAAATCATCACATGGATACTGCTGGCTTGATTTTTTGGCCCACAGTAATCATCTTGGAAGGAGGAGATCGTATGAAGTCAGAGCTACTCTTGCCCTTGCCCAGTTTCGGCTTTCTGCTGGTGACACATTTTTGTGCCTAGCAAGTCTATCTGAACGATCCTCCTCTGGAAGCTGTGTTCAGTTCTGCAAGAAGCCAGCTGTAGAAAGGCCAGGAAAGACTGACTGTGGCAGAAACAGAGATATTCTCGGGCATTGCTCTGGGGTGTATCTATGGAGCTGCTGTCTGTGGCAAGCATGTGAAAGATTGCTCCTTTACAGGCTTAGGGATGCTGAAGAACTCACATTTCTGGTGTTTTCAGGAATGGCCCAGAGGCAAAGATAGTATACACAACAAATTTTGCTTAGAGCAGTTTTCCCAACTGTGTTCTCTCAGGACAATGCAGATGCAGATTAGAAATATTATTGGTGATTTAGCTTTTTCATCACACTCCTGTATAATACCTTAGATTCTCTTAAATTTGCAAACTGAGTAGGACTTGGTAGGAGAGCCATGGGACACCTGTAGAATAAACTCTGATTGACAGAGATGCTCTGACCATCTAAAGAAAACAGGTAATGTAAAGCAGGGTATGTCAGAACCCTACTAACAGATATAGGTATTATTTTAATGCTGACCTTCATGTAGCAGCATGGTATAAATTCTGCTCCTTGTTTTTTCATGTGTGTAGATCAGTCAAACACTTACCAAGTTGAAGAAGCAAAATTAGGGTTCATACAGAAGGCAACTGTACTGAAAAACATATTCACCTACTGAGTATAACAAAAAGAACAAACTGGGAGATTGGGAGTTAATTCTATGAGTCTACTGTCTGTAAGAAATATTCACTTAATATTTTTCAGAATTTCAAATTGAAGACAGAGCCACTCTGGCAACAATGAATAAGTGTCATTAGGAGGCTTCTCACCATCTCATGATGGTTTTGTGATACCTACTCTAACCAGAAGAAGTTAAGAGGAAAGGGTGTGTTAAAAGTTTCTAAAGTGTACACTTGGAAGGCATAGCTTGGAGTCAGGCAGAAGGTCTTTGTTTCCCATTTTCACTCTCTTCTGTGACTCTTCTGAGAATATTACTATTTCTGCTGAAGTTAAGTCATTAGCTTTTGTGTCTGAGGACTCCTTTACAGCCCTAACTTTTTGTAGGAACAAGGTGAAAAGGATAAATTAGGGCCAAAATGTTTTCTTGCCAACCTCTGATAGAGCATTCCAGACTTTCCAGTTCCAGTTTTCCTCTACTTTTCCCTGTATTTCTCTTTTACTAGTCTCTTTCTTTCCTCTGATGTTTCTGCATTCTTCTCCACTTTCAGTTACCTTTTACTTTTCAATCTCCAGATGTCAGCTTTTCTCCCTGTACATGGATCATTCCTCCTTTATAGCTATAGCCCTTAAAAATATGACTTTTCACTAGTCACAGCTTTTATGGTCATGTTCTCTAAACTCACAGAATCACAAGGTTGGAAGAGACCTTCAAGATCATCGAGTCCAACCCAGCCCTAACACCTCAATTAAACCATGGCACCCAGTGCCACATCCAGTCTTTTTTTAAACACATCCAGGGATGATGACTCCATCACCTCCCTGGGCAGGCCATTCCAGTACTTTATCACTCTTTCCATAAAAAAGTTTTCCTAATAGCCAAACTGTATTTCCCTTGGCACAGCTTAGACCCCTGAATCTCCAAAGGTCATGCATGCAGTTCAGGTTTTCTAATGAGATTAAGTTAGTTTCTTTGATGTTTTCATTGTTGAGGGTGTGTCTGCAAAATCAGTCAGTGGTTATCCTGGGTAGATCTTTGGTGGGTTTACACAGCTCACATTGTCTCCATAAAGGTTAAATATGTTAAAAGAAATTACTGATTTCACTGTAATGCTACTAATTTTGGAGGTAAGTTTTTATGCTGGTGCAAGTTCACCAATACTTTTTCTGATGCCATTAAAACTTAGATTATTATCCACCAAATCTTTATAAATTCAGTTTAGCACCTGTGATAGGTGGTCAAGTACAAGATTTTGACTCTAAAAGCCTCTTCTTGGCTGCAAAATCTTTAAGCTCTGTAAGGCCATTTGCTTTCCACATTTAGCTTCTGCAGAAGTTAAAAGTTCCTATTTTCTGCTGCCTTTGTATCTCAGCATAGTCTGTACAGTGCGGGTGTTCCTCTGCATTGTGCTCTTTGGAGGGCCAAATCAGTAAATACAGAAAGATAAACCTTACAGAGCAAGCTATATTCTGACCACTGATGCTTCTCATTTATAATACTTGTGAGGGTTTGCTGAGTCTGAAGTAGGGCAAGGATGATCCTTTAGCCCCAGAGAGCAAGACTGAGCATCCAGATTAAGTACTCAAATCTTGGATCTGTTTTTCCAGATTCGAAACTAACTGGATAAAGTAGATACTGAGTCTGGAACTGAACCAGGGTCTTCCTCCTAAGGAGACTTGGTGATAGTGCTAAAGAACCATGCACTCTCTCACTGTCCATTGATCTTCACCTTACTTCTCACTTTTACTAAATAACAGGTAGTCCAAAACTGAACAGTGACATGAGGAAAAGC
Source organism: Dicaeum eximium (assembly GCA_013396995.1). NCBI lineage: Eukaryota > Metazoa > Chordata > Aves > Passeriformes > Dicaeidae > Dicaeum > Dicaeum eximium. Next base: position 235,031 of record VWZP01002089.1, on the reverse strand, counting down.
TAAGAATATTAATGACCCTTCATAATGTTTTTGAAACCTATGTGAGTTCATAAAGGTGAATATTACAGTGTCTTCATTCCTCAACATATATAGGCTTTAGCTGCCATGCCATGCCGTAGTAAAAAGAATTGTCTGGATTTTCAACTTGTATTAATCAATGCTATTTTGTTGAAAATGCTGTGATAAGTTGTGATAATTTTCTCCAGCTGATAGTTTTGCATGAAGGGGTGAGTTGTATTAATGTTTTTAAAAACAATAATTAAGACATCTGTGTCAAAATAAAAAGTCATCATTAACTTTTAATGGAATGATGCAAGTGTCTTCTAAACATACAGCCTCAAATGCCAAACATTAAACTGGGATGTGAAAGGATTATCAACATCCCCAAAAATGAAGCTGGATAAGGATGGTTTGTTTTGTTTGGAGTGTTTTGTTACCTTTTTTTTTTTTTTTTTTTTTTTGTTGTGCACTGTAACAAGGCAAAGCATCTTAGTTCCCAGTTATGTATGGTGTATGTATCCAGAGTGATCACGAAGTTCACAAACTCAGGCTTGATACAGGTATTCTGCTGAGAGCCGTGGATCAGCAGGAGCTGCTGCAGCGTGGGGACAGCACTGTCCCCAGCAGGTAGCTCTGTCACTGGCAGCAGCCTAGCTGTGGGCAGTGGGTCAGCACAAGAGCAGCAGGATTGGGATCTCAGTCACTTCTTGTCCTACCACATCACCAAGGTACTGTTGAGCATAATCAAGTTAATACAACTTAATATATGGGCCATCCTGTATAGCAGGTTATTCTTCACACAGTCCCCATTGAATTAGTTTGAGACCATAGGGCAATATTACTGAATATTATGTTTATTTTCATCTCAAAGTGTCTGTTATTTCTGTCCCTCAGTTTGTTGCCTGTGTACAATAAAAATATTTCACAGAATTTCCAGGGGATTTAGGAATTTGTGCTCTCCTAAAATAGTAAGTAGCCAAATGAATAATTTATTCTTTTATGTTAGCTAAACTCGATCCTTCTGGTGTACTTCTGAGTGAATTCACTCAGTCTTTCTCAATTTGCTTGTAAGACAAAGACAGGGCATCCAAAGATACCCTGGTCATTCGAGCTGTGTAGCTGACTTCAACACAGATAACTGAAGATGGGATTTTTTGTTTAAAATTCTGCTTCTGAAAGAAATAAGGCCTGGCTCCTAGCAATAAATTTGTATTCGTTTTGTTGTTGTTTCCCCCCCTTTTTCTTTTAATACTCAGAGCAATGTCTGCAAGCAGGGGGGAGCGATGCAGTATAGGATTCTGCTTGTGTATTCTTTACACTGTCTCTTCTTTGAATGTGTCTCCAAACACTCCTCCTTGCATTGCCAAGTTGTTTCAGTGAGTCTCACTATTTTAGGTCCTTTCCCTTCAGCAATCTTACTGTGTTTTTGCTGTTATTTGTGTGTTCCCAGCTGTTTCTGATACTGTAGTTTGTTGAGGTTTGAAATAAACTTGAACCCAGGCATTTTTCCTCTGCCAGTGATACCTCTTTCTTGGGAAGCATTTACAGAGTGTGCAGCAGCACAGCCTGTGTTCAGGCATCACTTCTCTGCTGTTACTCAGGTGATGCTTGAGGAAAAGTCTGCTTTCCATTGCTTAAGGCTGTTGTTCAGATTGTGCATAGCTGTGGTGACACTGAGATAATGTGTGCAAGCCTGGCCCTGTGTTTTGTGTGGTCCCCAGCCCTTCAGTGCAGCACTGCCAGTGCAAGCCTGTCACTGCTCTCTGACTTCCCTTCTTCCCTCAATACCCTTCACCTACCATTTCAGACAGTGGGACTGTACTTAACCACGTAGGAATTACTTTGCTGTGTGTAAACCTTGTAGGGGATGTGTCCTGCTAGGCCTCTAGTCTGTTTCTTTTGATCTTTTCTCTAGGTTAGCAGCAGTTACCTCTGTTTCTTCTCTTATCCCAGATGTGCTTTTGTGATGGACCTGTGGAAACTGTGTCCTAATTGTCTCTCTCCAGCTATGATGATACATGATCTAATAGATAACATCTCTTTCTGTACGTTGGCAACATTTACTAAATAAATCACAAGAAATTTAATGAACTGCATACCCAGCTAGCTCTGCTCTTTGTTACTTTTTGAAAGATTTTCTGTAGTGTTGGTTTCCTCTTGGAAAATACAGCCAAATATTCAAAACACAATCAGACATATAATGGTAAAAAATACAGACTTTCTGACCAAAAGAGATGTATTAAATGTCCAAAATTCTGGTGTCACTACATGAAATAGTAACATCATGACAACTCTAGTAGACTGATGTATTTGAATGATAAAGTTTTCTGTTCAGTACCCTTTGTGAGAACCTCCAGTCTGGAAAACATCCATTTTCTGTAGGTTTTTGTAATAATAGTGTATGAATGCTTTTGTTACCTCTTTGCCCTTGCTTTTATTTCTAAACTTTCTGTTGGTGTTTTGTTTTAATGAATATTTTGCCGCTACTTAAGTTTGCTGTATTCACTTGTATGCCTGAACTGCACTTGGTAAGAAGGCTATCTTTGCTGCTAGTTCTCCACAAAGAAAAGTCAATTTCCCAATACCTTTCAATGTACATCAACCCCTGTGATATTTTTTATAATGTTTTATTTAAGATTGCTGGATCATATCATGGTCACTTTGCCAATTCCTGTCGTATGTCAGTGAGTGACTGGTAACTGAGGTCAGCCAATAAAATGAGCCTTTTCCTGCGTTCTTGCTCATACATGTGTTTGAATTATCAACTTTTCTCACAATCTTCTCATGAAATTGGAAGTGCTGGGCAGAATGTTCAGAAGATGCACAGGAATCAACTTTCTAATGCTCTTTACCCTGCTACATTTCAGCTTTATTCCTTTGTAAAGTAGGAGTGACAATTTCTGTACTCCTAGGACATTTTGTTGTTTATTTGCTGGTATCTGCATGTTGTTATATCAAGGTCAGGGTATTTTTTAAGTTTCTTTTACTAGATAGGAGATTTTCCCTTGAGGCATTCTAACATCAGGGGCTGAAATTGAATGCAGTCACCACTTTTCCCCTACACCATATTACCCACTGATACAAATGAAGAGTGGTTACAAAAAGAAGAGGAAAAGTTGTGAGAAGGAGAGAAGGTTCCTATTGAAATAGGCAGGGTGGCAATAAGAATTTGTCAAATTAAAAAGTTGTAATATTTCTGAAAGTAACCACACAATGAAGTCATCTGATATCTGATTGCCTTTACTTGATGCTAGTGTACTGCCCTAAATAAACTGTTGGGACTTTTCCCAGAATCATGTCTCAAACATTTGGCTCATTAGACATAAAAAGGCTCTGGAGTCTTTCCCTGCATTCTTGGCTCATTTACTCTTTTTGCCTTCAGTTCAGCACAGAGTAAAACCTTTTTGCAGGCCATTAATATTTTGAAAGAGAACCATATAGAAAAGCTATCAAAATGTTTGCATTTTCACCACAGTTGATTTTTAAATGTTACTTTTATTTTAAACAAAAATGTATATTATTGTAATTATTAGAGTTTCAGTACGAAACTCTAATATGTTTCATATTGAAACTCTAGTTTCAATACTAAACTCTCTGACTTTGAAGTTCAGTTGCACAGACATCCAGTTTCTCATTGCTTTCCTTAATTGGTCACAAGGTCTTTGGGAATTCTCAGAATTTTCATTAAAATCTGTGGGTTTTGGCTAATAGCTTTGGAGTATTTACTCTGGCACAGGAAAATCTGCGTTGTGATAATTGTTACCATCATCAAGAGAGCTATGCAGAGAGCTGGCTTTTATGTTTCTGACATGTTTTGTTTGACTTCAGAAACTATTTCATGGAGGAATAGGTTCAGGCTGGTAATCCAGATATGTTTTATGTATTTTCTACCACTGTATCCTCTCCTTGTACACAAGAGTTCACATTGCAATGATTTTGTTGTGCCAAAATAAGCTTTAGATACTGTGGTGTAAAGAGATCAAGGTGTTCAACTCAGGGTGGGGGAATATGGAAAGGTTTTGGTCTTAGTTACCTCTCATTCTGACCTAATACTGTTTTTCTTTATGTCAAATCATTTATGTTAGCTCTTCAACAGCGACACTATTTTTCATACCATGAGGAAGCTGGAGTTTTCCCTTTCCCATTTCAACTGAAATACTATAAATAACTCATAAATTTACTTGTCTCAGGTTAGGAACTTGGTTCAAGTTTGAAAAAATAGGTTTCCAAGCTCCGTGTATGCATGTAGCATGTAGAATATGTAACATAGTTAAGATAGGAGTTTAGAGTCTGTCAAAGCTTACTAAATGTTGTCTCTTAAATTATAAACAATCTAAGTGAGCCTTGACAGACTCTAAACTAGACAGATTCTAAAGCTAAGGCAGGTAATGCAGTTTTTAATACCCAGTAACTATGAATGTTAGACAAGCAATGGATTTTTTCTTCTGTAATTTTGTAATAAAAAAAAAATTGTGTGTAACTTGAATGACAATGATCAGTTCAGTGTGTTGTAATTATAGAAACATCATCATATAGTTCACATAGTTGGAAAAAATAATGAAGAAAAAGCTGAATTCCTGCATTGCATGTGTTGTTAAAAACTCAGTGAAATGGAAGACAAACATTATAAAAATTGTGTGTCTTACTGATCTTTCATTATTGCATAAAGGTTTGCTTACAGCTGATAAACTGGGAGCAAATAATAATGGCTGTGAAATCCTTTTGTAGAAAACAGCAGAAGCAGGAACACCCATCTGCCTTCATTCTCTAGTTTATGTGGTGTGTGCAGAGAGTGATGCAAGACTTTTTCATTTCTGATGTTCAGCACATAAGTGGGAAATGTTTGGTTTATGTTTGGTTTGTTTGGTGTACGTTTGTAATTAAGTCTACAGAATCCAGTCAGACTATCCTTTTCTAAGAAATTTCTTCTGTATTCTCAAGCATGCAAAATGGAACTGCAATTTCCTTCAATTATTCACGTTCAGTTGCTGAATTTCCTCCATAAAATCTCTTAGAGTGTGCATTAGGGTTTGTGGCTTTTTTCCAATATTTGCTATTTAAAATTCCAGGTGGGCTCATTCTCTTTCTAAAATCTGACATGTTTTTAGACTAATGAAGGTAATTCTAACAAGTGACTTCCTAGTGTAAGTATTCATAAATCCAAAATTCCTTAACATTCTTTAATGTTTCTTTAAAATCAGGGTTTTTATGGAAGTTAGTTGGGTCTTTTTTTCTAAAACCATTTGGGAAAGTGCATGTGAAAGATACATGAAGAAACTTAAATATGTCTTTTTCTGAAATGATTTCTGAAAGTATTTCTAGATATTTGTCAATATTATATCTATGTGAAACTCTCTCACAAGCTGCACACAGACAGATAATACACAAAGAAAAGAAAAAAACATGAATTCAAGTGATAACTCCAAAGTCCCAGCCTTGTACCATAGTGATACATAGCAGTCATGAGGAGTTGTTTCTGTGACCTGCTGCAGTGGTACATGAGCTTGCTCAGTGCCTCTAAGGGGATTGATCAGCACCTTTCAATATTAGACCCCCCAAATTTAATTCTGGACTAGTAACCTTTTGCTTAATTGAATTGTTTTACTTAATTTTTCAGTTATGGTTAAAGGGGCTGTATCAGCCTATTTCTGGCACCAGTAATGGTTGCTGGCTTTATAACAGAAATAAAACAAATAAATGAATAAACAAGCAAACAAAATAAAATTTTTATTATCTCGATGCACAGACCTCACGCCATGCTCATTGTAAGCACATATAAAATTTCTGTTCTGGAGAACTTGAGGGTAGTAGTAGGAAAGGGAGATGCTTCAAATCTTGTTTGTTTCACTGGCAGAGATTATTTAGTACCCAAATACCTGTTCCAGTAATTTGCAATTTAGTGTAAATTTTGCAGAACCATCTGTGTTGCTCTATAGTTTTACTCTTAGGTGCTCAGACTGTGGGCTTCCTTAGAGGTGCACCCACAGAATTCTCAAAGGACATAAGCACCCACTGTGCTGCTTTATGCATATTTGTATTTAGAAAACTTCCTGGTCCATATGATGCCAAATTTTTTAGGAAAAAAAAGACAGTTGCCAACCTTCCATGGGAATTTAGATGAATTCAGCTGTGCTGCTTTTAGCCTCACAGGTTACAAAGGCACTGCTGTGGATGGTAGTCAAACATTGTGAAACATCACTTGGAAATATGTCTTGTATGTCGTGGGGGTCTGCTTGCCAGTGCTCTGTTTTCAGAACATTGTGACTGTGTGTTGTTTTTGCTAGTTTGCAAGTAATTTCTGACACTTGCATATTCCCAAGAGCATTTTTTCTGGTAGCTTTATTATCTAAATGAGATTATTATTAAAAATTGAACAAACATTGTTTGGCTTCCGTTTGAATAAAAGAACAGCTCTCTTGAGACGGTTACTAAACTTTACTCTAGGCATTGTATTTCAAATAACAGGAAATCTGTCAGTTATGAGAAACAAACAAACAAAGAAAACAACAACAAAAACAGATGAAAGCACACAAAATTTTGATTGATTTAGAGTGTGCAGGGGCAAATGAAGACATGAAAAAAGCGTTCTGCCAATAGGTTAGATGCAGACTGCCTGGGTGTCCAGAATTCCCACCTAGAGCAAGGCTGGACACATCCATTCTTGAACTTTCTGTCCCAGATCCTCAACTTCCTTGTCACGAGAGGCAGGCATTACATTTTATAAAGGAAGGTTTTTCTTGGGTAGCTTATTTTCATACAGAAGACTTTTAGCCTACGTGGCACCCAGTTCTGCCAAGTGTGCCTGAAACCACGTGGGGTGTGGGGTGTCCTGCAGCACCGTGGCATTACTGGTCCTGCTGGGCGAGATGCTGGGCCTGACTTCGTCCTCTTTGAGTCCAAGCCCGTGGCACGAGGGAAAAATCAGGTGTCAATCAGATAGCTGTGTCTTTTTCTCCTGCATCTGAAGGCTGCTCCTGAGTTGTGTTGAGCCACTGAGGCATTGATTGTCAGATGAATTTCGCTAAGAAGCTAAAGGGGGAAAAAAAAAAAATCAAAGCCAAAACCCTAAATTCAAGTGACCTTGCTGACATCTACATGTGTTTAGTTCCTATTTAGATGCTCCTCAGTAAATTTTGATTCTGACCTTTCATAAGGGAGATTTTACACTGGGATCATGCTTGCTATTTCTCAACCATCCCTGTTTTCAGACAAGTGCTATTCTTCAGGTTAGTGAGGTCCACTTTATCCTGCAGAATCTAGTTCTATTACTCTGTAACTGAGTTGGTCAGTACTAAAGGACAGTTTGGTTTTCTCTATCCCCTGTTAAGTATTGTATTTTATCCTTTAAAGGTATTGTCAGTGACCTCAAAAACATAGTGTAGAAAACATAGTGTAGACTACAATGACTATCACATACCCATACCATGTGCAATAAATATAAAAGAAACACAATAAAGATTATATTCTGCCATTAATCTGTGGGGTCTCCATATGTAATGCTGGGATGGAAAGTTATTATAGCCACATTAAAAAGTTACTTTAAAATGCAGAACGTGGCCGCTTTCCGAAGTGAGTATGGCTATATTAAATATTTGTAATACTGAATGCACTATTGTAATGCTATAATGTGTGACAATATTTTAATACTGGCCATGCTCAAAGACCTGCCAATTTGCAATTAGATAACTTACCTGAGTTGTTTCAATATTATCATCATTTCCCTATTCTTGCTACAGGGAAAACATGGAATAATTAAAATAATGCTGTATAATTACCTCTGACATTATTATTCAGTAAGACTATACTGGTTTCGTTTTTATAATGCATGTTTTGTGACTGAATAGTAACTAAAGGACTAAAAATATAGCTCTTGGTGCTTAATTCTGTGGTCCAGATTCATGTAGTTTGATGTTCCCATACAAGTAGACTTTGAATGCAAAGGGCCAGGATGATGCTGCAGTAGGGAGGGGAGACATCTAAAAAAAGTATTTTGATGGCTTGTTGGTATTTTGACAACCAGACTGCTCCAGGCAGGCTAGAACTCAAAAAAGTGGGAGGAGAATTAATAAGAAACTGTTAATGTTAAAATTAGTTCAAAATATGGAAGTTACTGAAAGAAGAAGAAAAACAACAAAATAAGTGCTAGAGGCAGAGGAGAAAGATTAAGAAATCTGAAAACTTGATTCCCAAAACTACTCATGATAGTAATCCTGTATGAGAGGTTTAAATGAGCCTTATAATCATCTCCTGAATACAAAATTCTTGCCTTTGCCGGACTGATAGTGTTTCATTGATATAAGAAAATATTTTTGTAAGGAATTAAGAATTAATGATTCATGGAGCTAGAGAAAACTGGGGAGATCTAGGTAGAATAGGTCTATTTTGACATTGTAACCTAGGAGTTGTATGTGAGGTCTGTGCTTGCATTTACAGACATTTACCCAAAGTTCCTGCAACTTTTCAGGCTACATTTAAAGTGAATTCTTTACACAGTGTCTGCAGAGTGCTTTTGTTCATGGTAGCGCTTCTAGCAGTAACAAAGAGCCTGGCTACAGAGGAGCCCTGAGTAACTTGGTAAAAAAAAAGCAGGATGGCTGCTTCACCCTGATGATCATCAACAGCACCTAGGTAAGGTGACCCTGAGGAGCAAGAAAGGGAAGGAAAGAGATTTGGCTAAATGCAAAGAAGGGACAAGTTTTACCATACTAAAAGGAAAATCACAGACGTCCGTACTGATGGCGGTGGAGGTGAGCCGAACATTGGCGGTCCCTCGTTTAACAGGTGGCCTGGACGCTCATTCCTGCATACCTGGGAGTATCCTCTTGTTTCCACACTGCTCAGGGTGCAGTATTCCCAGCTGCTGCATGGACTCTAGGCTTCAGATGCACGCCTGACAGGATGTGTAGGCATGTGTAGCTACATGGATCTGTCACTTCTATGTGGAGGAGTCTGAGCCATTGAATTTCAGTGTCTGGGTGTGTAAATCCAGATCCAGCTCTCCATCTTGTTCGCGCACAAACACAGATGCATGGTGTGTATCGTGCAGGCTGAGCTACAGAAACCAGGATTTGCTTCTAAATCAGACTTCCACATGGCAGAGCAGTGTCGCAGAAGTACAACAGAAGCTTATAGTAGTAATTATTTTCAACCCTGTTTTAAAACACGTGTGGTGTTGCATTCTTTTTCGTCTGCTGGGATCAAGGCAGTGCACTAGCCAGAGGCTGAAACACTCCTTCGGAAAAATCCATGAGAAAGGGTTGGGCACATTTCTTCTCCATATTTCTTACAGTCTTATATAAAGTAGGGGAATTTTCCAGTTCTTAATTGATAAAGGAATGTATTAAAAAAGAAGTTTTAGTTGCTGTATGATTCATGTTGTTGTTGTAAATAACTGGATTGTTTAGTGTAGCACATCAGCTTTAGTGAATGTGATGTGGCTGTGACATCTAGCTAGCACTGAAACGTTATTTTGTGGGGTTGCTTTGTTTGGTTGCTTTTTTTTATAATGGCCAATGGGGCTGGCATGGAATAAGTAAAAAGAATAAATTTTTCCAGTTAGGTCCTTTGGCATCGTTATTTCATTTTTTTCCACATTGTCCTTCTTTAGAGAGTTTTTAACCTTTCTTTTCAGAAAATAAGATGGAAATGATTGCAGGAATACATTGTGGCTCTTTTTTTATAGGCAGCTTTGTAGTAAACAAGACTTAGATATTTAGATATAAAGTTGTTTTTTTTAAAGAACACAAAATTAAGTTTTCTATTAACAAATACAACCATGTCAAAAAGACATTACAGTGTTGCAGCAAATAATTTATTTTGCATGGTATTAGGAACTTTGTGGTGGTGAAGGCAGTAATCTCAACCCCTCTCATAATAGTCTGTAAAAGCTCTAAGATCCCACCATTTAAATAGATAAACCACATATTAAATAGATCAGACATGGAGCTGAGCCCTGTGCAGGTTCCTGGTACACACAGGGGCTGTACTGTGAGAAATCTGACTCAGAAAGGGTGTCTTATGTAAAGCAAACTATATAAAGTAGCTCTTCACCCATGGCATACATTCAGGACTTCAGAAGGTTCTGGAGATCTCCTGAAATTTGGATGTGTCACCATGTTTGAGTCTGCCTGTGCATGTAAACATGAGATTTTATAAGCACAAATGCACAGATCAGACCTCCTAGTGCAGTTGAAGAAGCAGTCAGTAAGGAAAGAGGAGCCTGCCTGTTGGAAAATCTGGCAAATACTGGCTTTTGCCAAAAATATCAGTGCAGCTTTAGTGTCTGCACAGAGCAAGTAAGAATTTGGCCTGTGCATCAAAGATTTTTTGTAGTGAACAGTCTGAAATGGAACAGGAGTCTCCCTTTGTATGCTAGTACAAAACAGTTAATCATTCTGTATATGATTATTAATAGTTCTTTATTTTTGATTTTATTTTTTAAAATTGTCAGTGTGCTAAAATATGCCATAGGAGTTATATATCAGCCTGCAAGCACATCTTGTTCAGCTCAGCTTTGCTTTATAGCTCACAGGCTCTCAGCTCATTAATCACAAGGTGACACTCCTAAGTGGTAAACCTGATGATACATATTAATATTTATGGGTTTGCTGTAGTGTACTCTTGCCTTTGCTGTACTGGGAAAGAGCAGTTCTATCAGTATGAGCTAACACCTCTTTAAAGCTGTAAACTGACAAGCAGCACACTGGCATTTTTTCTAATTATTTTACCAAGCTGATGACAACTAATCAAACTGAACTGCCTTGTGGTTGCACTAGTTGCTTTCAGTACCTGCTCTGGGGTTTTGGGAGTTTTCTTTCTCACCATATATAGCATATAGAATATAAAATATAGATGCATACTATATTGCAAAATATAGCATACTTCTTGAATGCACATTTGTTTACTGATCTTCAAAGAATAACAACTGTAAGGTCAGCCTCAAATGTTCCTGGTTCCAAAAACACTTTTATTTAACCTAAAACATTTTCAGTGGAAGATACAGGGTCGTTTGGAAACTAGGCCAAGCACCCAGCTGTATGAACAAATATATATATAGAGTGTGTACATATATAGACTTCCAGTGTAATAGTACTTTTCAATATAATATTTCAGTATAGTAGTACTTTGCTTATAGTTAGGTGTCAATCCTGCAAGCGTTTTGAAGAGAAATCTCTTCAAGTATGCATGATGTGAATTATTTTGAAATATAGAGGTTTCTTCTGTGTTTGGTTTGGGTATTTTTAAAAGAAATTGGACATTTTAGGGAATGGCCTGATTATCTATGGCTCCCTACTATTTCTGTGGAAAACTGAACTGTTTGAAATTACAAACTTTCCACTCAAACTTTCCAATCAAAATTTATTACACAATTTGACCTTGAAAAGCAGCAGTTTTTTCCAGTGGTCTGAGGATCTCCCACTCCCCTCATACACACATTCCTTGAGACTCAATCTGTAAGTCATATGGATAGAGTGAGCCACTTGTATGTTTAAATAGTCTACCTTGAGAATACTGGCTTAGCTCCTGTTGGAGTTCATGGGTTCAGAGATTCTTGGTAACTCTTAAACTTTTCTAAAGCTAGCACTGCATAGAGAAATCCCTGTGACCTTTTGTAGCCAAGCTGACATATTGTTTCTCTAGCTGAAAATAAACTGATTCAGTGTGCTGAAACCAGATTCTAGGCTGTGTGTTCTTTCTAGGTTACTGTTCTTTAGGCAGCTCTCCCAATCCTTTGTCAAGTCTTAAAAAAAAAACCCACACAGTGCAGTAGATTGTAATGCATCTACTGATGGTAGTTTGTACAAATGCTAAAAAGTGAAGTGGGAATATTCTCTACTGCTAACATCTAGTCACTGGTAAATTATAGGTTCAGAGAAAATCTGCCACCATACTAGAAAGGCCTGCTTGAAGTGATCTCTGTGTGTGTGTGTATCTATCTATGTATACAGTTATAAATAGGATATATAGTATGTATTCAGATATGTATGTATACACAGAGAGGTACACGTGTTTATATAGCCACATCTCAGGTCATGTTTTGGCCATGTTCCCTCACCTTTCTCTCTGGTTGAATCATTAATTAGTGATCAAAACCAAAATAATGGAAGTTTTTTCACTAATCAAAAATACTACAGATTTGACAAGTGTGTTCTTTTTTATGTTGTGTGATCATGCATGCACAGCATTGTGGAAAACTGCATCATGTTCCCTTAGGGTGCCTACATATATTTATACACAAATCCTTTTGCTGAACCTGTTCTTGTGTGTTGACTCAATAAGCTCTGGTTAAACGTGGCACCGTGTGTGTCAGTTGTAGTATTCGGGAAGAACAAGTTTCTCTCACAGCTATTTTATGTGGCAAGCACAGTGTTTAGTTCTATATGGAAGAAAAGTAAGGAAGTACTGCAACAGCACCAACAGGGTAACTCGGTCTCCTTGGTGTACTCACATCCTGCCACCTTGGTTTTTATCATACTCCAGTACACAGAAAGATTAGGCCTGCACTGTGTATGAAGTTTGCCCTTGATGAATTCAGTAATTTGAGCTTTCACAAAGAACAAGCCTCTCTAAAACCAGAGTGGATTTGTAAAGTATTTACTAAGCTTTAAAACCCAGCATAACAGGCATGATTAAATAGACACCAGTGACAAACAAACATTTCTGTAAGGAACAGCAACAACACATAACAATAACTGTTCACAAGTTTACTGTTTGTTGGTGCTGCTGCTGCCTTCAGGGGAGCTAAAGATGTGCAGTATTTTTTATTTCAGGATTTGTTGGAGGACTAGAAGAGCCCTATTTATTGTTTGTTTTGGGGGTTGTGCTAATTTTATTACAAAGAGCATTTGTAACACTTTTTTGCTTCAGGTGTGGAGGCAGTGGTTATTTCACTCTGTGTCAACAGAGAGTTGCGTTGCTTTTCAGCTACACCATAGTGGTGAGCGACTGGCCCATTTCATGGTCCCCCTGTAATGTACAAACCATCCAGCAAACCAAGTTTGTGCACTGTTTGCAGCGAGGTCTCTCCTCTGCAGACTAGCAGGGACATTCAGGCCGTGGGCAGCATCCCAGCTGTGATGGATTTGCTCCTGGAGCCCTAGCACAGCTGTCCACGTGGGAGATGTGGTAAATGCCTTGCCCAAGATCAAGCTGCAAGTCAGAGTCAAGTCTGGAAATATCATTGAGGAACAATGGTTCTTTGTCCCATCACTACAAATTGCTACATACAAGTTACTTTAATCCATAGAAATTAAAATTAATACAGCTACTGTTACATAGTGGGAAAAAAGGTAAAATACATTCTACTGCTATTCCTTTGATGAATAGTAAGGAACCTGATGTTCTGAATGGAGTGTTCTGTCCATCAGCAAAAAAGCAGCCTTTAAGCAAGCCTGAACTTGATAGAGTGGATACTATCTTTCTAAAGATATTCCTTTATTTTTAGCTTAAAAAATGATAATTGAGAATATAAAGCACCACCACAAATAGGAGACCAGCAGCCAAATTTTACAGAAAGGCATAGACAACATTGTCTAAAAGCCCTGAAGAGGGTCAGACATTGACCTACATTAGGTCAGTGATCTCAGGTATGCCTTCTGGAATTCCCAGCCCTTCTGGAAGAAACACAGAGAAGGGCTGGGAATGACTTCTGTAAATCTCATGTGCCTTTCACCTCACTTTATCAATTTTATTGCCATAACAGTTCTGTTGAAATATAGCTGCAAGATAATTGTGGTTCTGATGTGCTTTTTTTTGTTAAAGTATTTAAGTTTTACTTTTCAGTGTTTAGGTCTAATTGGCCTATGGTCAAGAGTTCTGACAAAGCAACAACATGTTGGAAGGATTGCAGTGGAGACAGTCACAGGACCAGTTGCAAAAGAGAGAACAGATAGGAGGATGCAGGTCAGGAATAGAGCATTACACATGCAGGCACCCAGCATATCCCTCTTCATACTGTTATCCCTTCTTTCACTCCTGTGTGTTTTTATTTTTGCCTTTGAGTGGATGCTGCATGTGGTTTTCTGTAAACTGTAACCCTCATCCTTAGTAGAGACATCACAGCATCTCCTCAGGGTAGGGTAGACTGGAGAGACAAGAAGGCTTTTCTTCTTGCAGTCACATGAGGTCCTGCCTGGGGAGTCAGATTTGATCCAAGTCCGTGATTTTCTTTCATTCTCACTGCTACCTGAAGTCTCTACTGGGGTAGGCATAAACTATCTCAGTCCACTGAGTAATGTTGATATACGGCCATGCTTGCACTTAAAAACTCAGTGTCATCCAGACATGTGATTGCAGGTTGAACACCCCACTGACAGTGCTTCTAGACAGGGGTGGTTTTGTCTGAGTGGCCCACTCAGGGCTCGCTTTTTTGCAGCAATGACTCTGCAGTTTTAAGGCAAGCCTCAGAAAAATCAAGTAGACCACTGTTCTTCCAACACAGCATGAAGGCTCTCCATTTCTGGGTTCTCCTTTACAGTGTTATGCTACTGTTTTGTGTGCTCTGGTAGTGACACATTTAGCTGTACAAATATCTTCATCACTGACAGCCCCAGGAGAGATAGAGACCTGCTTCTACATTGTGCTGTGCTGGGCTGGGTCGTGAGTGAACTGCAGGGGTGGAAGGAGATTGTGAAATAACTCCAGGATCACTGTAGCTGCCCTAGAAGATAGAGCACAGCACTTCAGAGGTTCTAAGAGGTTTTTTTCCTACAGAAAGTGTTTATGTCAGGACATCTCTACCTCTTTTTCCTGTTTTTTCAACCACAAAACTAGGCTCAGAATTTGATTTGGCAGCCACGGAGTCACCGTAATAGAGCAGCATACGAAGCCAGGCAAGGAACAGATCTATCACTGTATCTGACTGATCTCTCTGCTTATGCACAGTGACAAATTCTCACCTCTCCATATAGATCAGCAAGCTCTGTAACCAGTCATTCTCACACAAGTTGTGACAGCACTTCACAAGCTTGGCAATTTGGAAGCCCAAAGTACAAGGTAAAACATTCCATTTTTTTACATGAAAACATCAGCCTTTTCCATTCCAAAACTTTGTACCTAATCCCCTTAATTCTCCCAAAACACTCTTTCTCAAGAAGAGTCATATACTTCTATATCTCTCAGTAGATAGAAGCCAAACAAGGAAGTAATGAAAACAAACCTTTCAATATAAATTTTCTGTAATGTTTATTTATTTTTCTGTAACATATTTTTGTTCTCTCAGCTCAGGACTGTTTAAAAAAATAAATCCTTTCTTACTATATTAACTTTAATATACAAATCTGAAAACCACAGTCTTGAGATAAAGATTTAGGTTTTTGAATGGACAGATAGGCATGAGAAGAATAGTACAGATGATATGGTAAGTACCATCGCCTGTCTTTGACATGGAAATACATGGTTTTGGTTAGGAGCTAGTGAAATAGCTAAGAGATATTTTTAAAGTAGCTTTGAAGTTACCTTGGTTGTCTGTAGAATTTGAATTATTAAAGTGTTTGGACATGCCAGAAAACCCACCCCAGTTAAAGGCAGTGGCTGTCTTTTGAGGCAGTTGACTAGATGCCCTAGAAACAAGATGTTGCAAAGACCTGTTGAGGAACATATCAATTTTGTATGTCTTGATGTTGAATGAAGCCATTAGTAATCATAGAAATAGAAATATGGAGTTGAAATGTATAAAAATTCAGTTAAATAAGAATTATGTGGATTTTCAAGCATTTTTATTGTTTTCAAGCATATTTATTTCAACCATTTTTATTTAGACAAAAGCTATGGGGCACAAACAAAATGTGCTTATACTCTCTGAAATGAGACTGTGGAAAATACTGAAAACTAGTTGTGTCAGTCTTATGGCCTCTTCTGAAAATGTTAGTTAAAATAAATCAGTTGTCAGTTCAGAAATCTGAGAGGAGATGTATAGAAAGATATTACAGAATTAGTAAATAAGGTTATACAACTTAAAAGTTTAACTTCTATGCTAGACTTGTTCTGTTTTCTGTCATGTGATTTGATTCTAATGGAGATCTGCCCATGGCATTGCAGCATGGGACTATCAGGTATGTTGATGACATTGCATTTTATGTGATAGTTGTCAGACTTTCTCTGATCACTGTACCTAAATGGTATTCAGATTTCTTCATGGATTCTATTCAGTCCTAACATAAACTTTTAATTTAAAACTCTATTTAAATGAAAATAAAGTAGTAGTATCTTTGGAACAGCTGAAGGCTGTTGGGCTGTTGAACATGAACTTAGAGACCACCCACTAGTCTGGAGATGTCAGTCTTGAAACTGCACTTGATGGGCTTATCTGAAGATTTATTTTTCTTTTTTTTTTTTTGCAGTTTCTGTGTAACTATCTGGGTTTAGCTAGTTTCCTACAGTGTCATTCACTGTCTTAAAATGCTGTTTCATTGTTGGTGGAGATTACAGACTCCAAGCTGGACATGAAACAACTCTGTCTGCTCAAGTTGCAGCGTTCTGAAGTGCCAGCATGCAGGATTTCAGAATCTGACCCCGTAGCAGCCTGAGCAGTGAGTGACTCATAAAAGAACACATCACAGTCTTGGTCACTGAGATTGGCATGGAAGCCAGCCAGACCTTTGGTATTAGAAAATTCAGGTTCAAATAGCAACTTTGAAACCATCCAATGTTGTAATTATGCGGGTGTGTTGTTCTGGATCCTGATTTGCCAGGCCTGAAAGGGCATTGGTTGTAATGATGGTCTAGGCTGTCACTGAAGCAAGGAGAACATATGCTTGCAATGGCTTACTTTCTTCAAGAGAGGGTAAAGCCCCAAAGATTTCATGTTTTTAATGAACATTACAGAGGGGAAATACCTAGTTCATCATTACTTTGGTAATTTTGGTATACCAAATTCCTACCTAATACATATGCTTACCATAATTTGGTAAGTATACCAAATACCTAACTCTGAAGTCTTGATGAAAATGAAATAATCTTTTAAATCTATATGAAATAGGACATAAATTCAAGAATTATTGCCGATCTTTCTGTTGGGAGAAAAAAATATGCTTTTACAGCAGTTTTGTAAATTCTGAAGTGATATGGCCACGTTCAAAATGTCCCCATGCCAGGTGTTCCAAAAGGCAGATCATAAGGGATAACTCTGAAGGCAGTCAAATTGAAACCATAGCACTTCCAGAATACAAGTGTACAATTGTACAATTTATCTTCCCTCCATAACAGTTTTAATACATAACTTTCAATTTTTTTTTTAAGTTGGGGTGGCAAGGTGTTGGTCAGTTATGTTTTGCAGGACTTGAAGAATCCCAGGGACACACAATTCAGCCACTAGTGAGGGAAGGAGTTAAAAGTAAATAAGCAAGTTCCAGGCTCCAGAGGTGTTACAGGCTACGTGAATATTTATAGAATTATCCTGCTCTCCTCAGTTCATGAGGATGACCTGCTTTGAGCAGGTGGAGGAATGAAATTAGTTCAAAGGGAAGAAAAAGGTACAGGACTTTGAATATTTCTTCCTAAGGCAAAGAAACCATTGTTTGATGTTTTGGATGGATGTTTTTTGGGATGGATGGGATGGATGTTCATTGCATGCCAGTGCTTTCAGAAAACATGGGGCAGCATGTGAGAGACTGGAGGGACTCTAAATGACCACGTAGTTTCTTCCTTTCAAAGGTACCATGATATTTCTGGTGTAGTTCACAGTGAAGCCATTTTTCATAAGCACTTTTTTAAATAAGCATGATCTCCTGAGAACCTTCAGATTCTCAGGAACTCCATTTTAATCTCAACTACCTATTACTCAGCAAGCTTCTCTGTCCAAGATCAGTTTTACTTGCCCTTCCTATAGGCATGCTATAATGAAAGACTTGAAAAAGCAGTCGTGTATTGATACTGTGTAGCTTTGGTTGGTAGGTACCCACATGCCATGCTCTTCTCACATTTTGTGGGGCAAAGTAGGGACAATTCAGCAAAAGCAACATTCAGAATCATAAAGCTGAGTCAAAAGTACATCTTGTTCTTTCACATCACAATAGTAAGGTAAACAAAATAGTATTTTCTTAGTCTGCAAGTGTTTCCTTCCAAAAGATGGAGATAAATCCACGAGATAATTTTTCTTCAAGTTACTCCTTGGTTTCAAAAGGTAAGCATGTATTCAAAGTGTTCTTATCTACAGGTGTTTAGGTGTTCAAAACCCCTTCTTTAACTGCTTCAGCCTAACTGCTGAAGGATATTCTGAGGTATTTTAAGTTCCTACATTTCACACCATGGGCTTTTTGATTCACTGGGGTTTTTGCAGCTTCTCGTCCTTACCTTTGCAACTTCCACATGTGTTCTTTACTTCAGGGAGAGGGAAAATGCTGTCACAGTGCTCTCTGCTGCACTGAAGGCAGTACAGAGACTGAGAAACACAGGGGTGCTTCAGCACTTCCAAGATCTGTGTGCCAGAAGGATTATTTACTGTGTGCTCTGTTTGTGACTGACAGCCACCCAGCCAGTGTTCAGGGAAGGAGAGCACCAGTTCTGCCTGGCATCCAGGGTCAGCTGTGCCAGAGAAAGCAAGGTATGATAACAGGGGCTACAGTCCACAGTAGGGTTCTGGTCAGGATCTGAAACTTGAGCAGTTGTTCCAGAACTGTCCAAAAAACAACCTTCTCAGGGGGATGCCCGAGCAAGATCTGAGTCTTGAAGAGCGTGAAATTTGGGGGAAAGAGGCAGTGTTCCTGTTGCCAGTGATCTTGTAAGTCATTGTGCAAATCTGTGAGAACATTCTACAAAGATTTAGTTAAAACTAGTGACTACCCTATATAATAGCAGGTACACAATCAAACAGTCATTGGATATGTGCTAGGCAGAACGTAAACTGTTTATAAAAGATTTCTTTTTCTATTCAATGTGAAACACCTCTTGTCCTTGATCCCTCGCTAAAGTATCCATTTCTTGTTAAGCTTTTTCAGGGAACAGAAAGCTTTACTTAGGAGAATATCTTCAGTTCCCTTTCATTTGAGTAAGTCAGTGAATAGTTGGTAATATAAATCCCTAAGTAAAAAAAAAAAAAAGAAATCACATTACTAGTGTGCTTAGAAATGCTTTATGGTTTGTATTAGGGAAGGGGAGGGGAAGTCAAGGTGCTACATTCTTCTTTTTAACTTCATACTAATCCCACTGAAACCACAGATGGAAGTGGATTTGTAAATGGATGCAACTGAAAGTCTGATTTATATATGTGCTTCTAAAAACATGAATTAGGAAATTATCTCAGATTTCTTTTTCTGCATTAAGGAAATCAGTTAATACTGGCGTAAGATAGTAGGTACTCAGGTCTTCTGTCTTTATTTTTCTGTAGTCATGTACTTGTTAAATTAAGTTTTGATGACTTTTAATGAGATAGGACCTTTCCTTAGCTCCTTTCTGTCTTGCAGATAACTAACAATCATTTGGAGAAAAAGTAACAGGACCACAACTTCAGGGAATCATGTAGAGGTGGAATGCTTTCCAAGATGAAGTAATGCAATTCACACAGTCATACCCAACCAGTCAACTGCTCTGTAGAAGCCTTTAAGTACACTATATCATGCCAGGAGCTGGGGTATGCTGGTGGAGATAAACTGTCCATCGTTCATAGATAAAAGGAGAGGTCAGCCTAAACCTTTATTAAGATAGCACTGCTTGATAGTGGACCATTTTATGTCCAGAAATATTGATAGCTCATATCTATGCATTACAGAAGGCCATCAGAAGAGTTCTGTGTTCTTTCATCAGCCCAGCGGTGCTGTGAGTCAGGAAGGCCTTGTTGAGCTTGCTGTTAGAGCAGGAGCTCAGACAAGATGACTCCAGAGCTCCCTTTCAGCTTGAATGATTCTGTGGTTCTGCCAGCTCTCTAAGGCTGGGATTTGTGAAATTATGGATGGTCTTACATTGCCCTAAAGAATTAGGGCTGTACTGTATTGAAGGAGGATGTCAAGCATGTTGGACTCTCTTCTCTAATCCTGCATGACATATCCTACTTTCCTAAGTGTAAGGCAGCTTAGTTGCTGCCTGCATAACTTACTTTTAAACAATTTACAGTAATTCAGCCAATGAAATACGACTTCAAAAAATGAAGTCCTTTTGATTGTAATGTGTAATGCAGGCACAGGGAAGTGTCCATCCTGCCTTGGATGTGATCAGAGGAAATGATGCACTATGAAAAGATGTGAGTACAGTGTCATTTGCAGGTGTATGGCTATCTCTTTAAAAATTTTTCTTCTGCACCAGTAAATGCCTGTAATGAAGACATTCCATGCATCCAGATGTGCATCAAAAGATTGTTCTAGTGAGATGAGAGAGAGAATAAGGACTTTGCATGATGTTTTAGTCAAAATCTGCATTCAGCTTCCCAAATAATTTGCTGAAGTCTAGGTATTTTTGAAACTGGGATTTAGAGTGTGGTTCAACTTCAGTATAAATACATTTAAACAAATACTACCATTTTATTTGAGGGCTGGAGATAAACTATTTCTGTTAACAACCTAAGCTAATTTTTGTGCTAGATATGTAAAATGTGGTTGTGCCTGGAGTAAGCATGAACAACTCAAACTACTAAAAAGTTGCCATTAACTTTTTAAATGTCATCATTTTAGGAGATAAATTAAGACCTTCAATTGCCATTTTAGCCATGTGATACTTCAACAGCACAGTGATATATCTGTTACCAGCTTCAATCTAGAAGTCATTTATATGAGAGAAATTAATGCAAAATTATAAAACTTGACAATGTTTCTTTTGAAAATCATACATATTCTTAAGAACAATCTGTACATTCTCTTCATCAAGCTCACTGATTACGCTTGTAGCATAAAAGACTATATGGGTCAGACTATATTCTGTATGGGTTTGTTTTTTTTTTTTTGTCAGGTCCTGTATGCATCTAAACATTTTAATTTTTTTCTGCTGTTTGTCTTCTTTTTCTTGAATGTTCAGGGTAGAAGTCACAGTTTCACCTAGGTGGCATAATTTTGAATTCTTCCTCTCCAGAAGTCCTTAGTAAATGTGAGGACAAAACGTGCTGCTACCTGGCTTTTAATTTCTTTGAAAATTGTGTTCGAATATCTTTAAGAAATAAGTGTCAAGCCATTATTCCTTTCACAGAAACCTTATCTGATCGAAACTTGTAGATAAGTTCCCTTTTTGTTAAAGAATGAATTAAAGCAGATAGTTCCAGAAGAAACAGAAAGTAGTTGAAAAACTATTGCCTTTTCTGATGGTCTAAAGTACTTAAGCAACAAGAGATCGGGTGACGTTTTCCCCAGACAGTTTGGGTTAAATGGTGTTAAACAAAATCTTGTTTGTAGTTTCTCATTATGTTACCATGTTAAAAGTAAAAAAAATGTCGTCTAATGCTCTGAGGAGTACGTAAATTGAGAAAAGCTGAAGCTGGGAATATTATGTAGGACAACAACAAAATCAGGTTGAACCTTCCTTTCTTTCCCAGTTCCCCTTTTCCTCATTTCTTTGTCTGTTTGGTTTCCTGATGTGCTGAAGCTAGAACATGGTCTGCCTCCTGTGCAAGTCTGAAATCAGAGCTGGCATGTGGTTTCTTTCAGCCTGTCAAAGAGGCAGTATGCTATATTCTATTCAGCAGTGCTGCTCAGTACAGCATATGACTGGCTGTCTTCTTTTTAACATAAACTGCAATAGAGACCTTTGTCCCTTGTGATTCACCAGGTTTTATTCAGCTGTAAAAGGACTCATGTTCAGGAGCTGTTTCAGGAGGAACTTGACTAGTCCAGGGAGGGTGCAGGGAGAAGGTAAAATTCTGTCACTAAACAAAACCACTAAACAACAGCAACAACAAAACACAACACCCCATACAAACAAACAAAAACCACAAAGAAATAGAAACAGATTAATTTTTTTTTTTAATTTCATGATTACTTGAAAAATACTGAGCAGATGTTGCTTAAAAAATTACAGGTCTGAAGCTAGTAACGGGAGGCATAACTATGAAAGCCATTGTGGTCAAGAGGCAGTATTTTGTTCAGTAACTATACTTTCTAATTCCTGAAAGTTTTTACTGTTTATAGTACTACAAAACTGAACCACAGCTTGGAGTATTTTTTTTTTTAAAGTAACTGTAAACAAGAGCCAATAATGCCATGTTTAGCTGCTTCTGAATGTGGATTTGGCATGGCAGCTTTTCTATGTCAGAAATAAAGAAAGAATTAGTATCTGTAAGCCTAACAAAAGTTTCTGTAGAAGACATAAATCAAACCAACAGTGCTGAATACACATTTAGGCACTTAAAATATATATATTTAAGCCTGAAAGTCCTGTCAGTTACTGTATTTGTATTGCCAAGATTTAGCTAGACTCAACTGAAATAATGTATTGAATTGCTACTAAGTGTCATCTATCTACCACCTGTATGTCATTTTAGCCTAGATTTCTGAGGAAAGCACTTTGGAAGACTTAAATCATGGAGTTAACCAATTCTGCACTGAATTTCTGAGCCATTAAGAAGCTTCATATAAATTAGTTAGAAAACATTGTGCTAGGGTCTTTATCATTCTTAATGCCAAAATCTCCTTGGAAGCACAGGATAGGTTTCCTGATCTCTGCAGACTGATAAGGTTTAGCTGGCCACTGGAACCTTTGCTCCTCCTTACAGTATGTAAGTTGCAAACATAAATGGTTAGGAAACTACTGATGTTGCTATTGATTCATAGCATGCACAGGTCAGCCAATTATTCTGGAGACAGCTAGGATAAACATGCAGTCCAGTAAAGTTCCCATTTACACTCAAATAGTCTGAACATGGATTTAGTTAGGAGTATTAATAAAAGTTTTGTTGATTTGCACAGTGAAAAGAAAATAAAGCCTTAGAATGGTTAAAAGCACATTCAGAGAAGTCATAGGGACTAAGACAAACCCATTAGTTCTCTAAACACAGTTCTCCAATAAGCAGAAAATGCAAATGAATGTGATGAAACAACGAGTGAAGAGTTTTCTCTTGGTTGTTTATTAGTTATTCTGTGAAGCTGTGAAAATGCAGGAGAGTGTATTTTCCATAAACTACATGTTTATATGCAAGGCAGAGGTTTGGGGTTTTTTCTATTACAAATAAATGTAAAGAAGAAATGGTAGGGAAAAAAAAAATGGTGGGTTGGACTCGATGATCTTAAAGGTCCCTTCCAACCTTGCAATTCTGTGATTCTGTGAAAACTGTATGTAGTGGGTGAGAGGCTGTGAAAACAGAAAAATTACAGGGTTGTTAAAATCAGTGTTGTTTGCTCAATAGTTGGGTTAAAACACGTGCTGTTTTATAAATTGGTGAATAACATGTGCACAAGCTTAAATGAAATTATACATTAGAATGCAACATTTGGGAGATGTTGAAATTCTTACCACATCTTAGGGTTCATTTCTTTATATAATCATCTGAAGTGAATTTCAAATTATTCCTCTACAGTGCTTGAATTTATAAAAATTCAGCTCTCCTCTGCCTACTCATCTTGTTATTTATGTGGGCTTCATGCAAAGACAGATATTACACTCATACTGGGATGATTGTATAAATTTTTCACAGAAAAAAATTATTACAATGCGTAACTGTGTTTTATACTGGTATTTTTGTTACTAATGTTACTCACATTGACACGAAATGTTTGGGATTTTCTAAGTTTAGGTGGATGTCCAAGACTTCAGGTGCTTAATTACAATTTACAAGCTTTAGGGTGAGTTGTTTTCACTCAGGGAACTTAATGTTCATCTGTTTGTGACTAGATAATGTCACCATCAAGCAGTAGAAATTACTCAATTGACAGAAAGCACCACAAAGGAATGAGATGTTTGCATTGCAATATTGATTGTAATGTTGCCCCAGAAGGTGGGAGCAAGGAAAAAAAAAAAAAGGTTGCATGATTTTATTAGGTATGTCATGTTAAATAAAGACTGCTAGACAATGTCAGCGTAATAAATACCTTGACCTAAATTTGTGTGATTCAGTTTTTCTTACAGAAACTGAAATTTCTTGCCAGTTTATACTTTTCAGTATAAATCACTGGTTAAAGACTGAACACCAGCCCACATTAATACAGAAAAAGCCAAGGTATCTACTGTATTCAGCTATTTCCTAATGGCACAGTGATAATGATCACTGTTAGGTGCCCTGTACATTAAATTCGAATCTCTGCAAAATTACCCGCTATAATAAGCAGAAAAATGTGAATTTGTTTTGAAGTAAGAAGAAACACAAAACAAATTTAACAATAAATAAAAAGTTCAGAAAACTTCTAAATACTTAGTGGGATTTTTTTAACTGAAATGCTGATTTTTTTCCTCCTTTTTTTTTCTTTAAAATAGTGCTTGGCCTTGAATATACCTTCTGCACACCACCTTGTTTTAATAGTTTAAAATGTTTTATGGAATCTGTGATAATTTTAAATTACTAAAGATTCCTGTGGGTCTGTTATTTCAGCTACTTTTGTGGTAATTATGTGATCAAATTGTTGTCATATAATTGAGGTCAAAATATGTGATCCCAGAAATGTTAGGGCCATGTAAAATTTGCTGAATTTATTAAAACAGTCAGAAGGTTAGGAATGACATTTAAAAGGAGTGATAGAAAAATTCTATTAAATTCTTTTTGATAGAGAATATAAGCTACACTTGTACATTTTTGTGTTTAACTGTACTGTTAAGCAATTTCAGGTTTTATGATTATCAAGTCAAAAAAACTAAGCCGACACCAAAAAGAAGGGCAGGCAAAAATACGACATAATTTCAAAGCTGCGTCTTGATTCTTCTGTGGATTTTGTAGAACTACAAAGTACAAAAACCTTATTTCTTTTTCCTCCCACAAAATTTTGTCTCGGAGCAAGTCTTAGGAAATACCTGGTATTTCAGGTCCCTAGTTTTAAATAAGTCAAGCCTTTTGAAGACCTTAAACTTGAAAGTTAACTGCTAAAATCATACACAGTGGAGCATGCACACAGCTTTATATAATGCTTACAGGAATGCAGAAATTGATATTACTTTCTGGTGTGACAGTAGAAGATACCCAGAGAGGAAGAGTTGCATTTGGTAATAGGCAGATCTGTCTACAGATTTTTTAATTTATAACACAGGAACAATTTTTGCAATTCACAGAATGCAGAAATTAAGAAGGTATCTTGTACAACTGCCCTCAAATCCCTAATGGCATGCTTGTTGCTTTTATAAAAGTCTGTTATCATGGAATAGGTTGCCAGATTAGTATCAGCCAATTCTCCCTCCTACTTCAATCTCACGTGTTTGATTATCTGGATTTTTCTTTTGGGTTTGTTTTTTTGGGTTTTTTTTTTCCACTCCCCCATTTTGACCAGGTCATCTCACATTTCAGCTACCTGTTAAAATATCCTGAAAGCAAGGGAGCTGCAGGTCACTGGTATTTCTTGTACAATAGGGAGCGAATTTTATGTGCAGGGACTGAAAGCAGTTCTTTGGCTGATCTGCTGCAGACCTGATACCTGATTAGGTGTCTGCTAATGAAAGGCTTTCAGAAGTTTTTTAAAAAGTGATTCTCATTTTGGCTGTTAAAACTTCTGTAGCTGCACTGTATGTGGTGGATTGGAAAACAATTTATGATGTTTTAGTAGCAAAACCTGCTAATCCTTCTGATAAATGTTAGTAGGCTCAATTGTCCTCCCATTTCTGCCCATGGAAAGACATATCAAAATTCAGTCTGCAGTTATGATATTGAATATGTATGACATGGTAGAATGCAAAATTAAATACAATTCAGCACAGACAGCGTTTTCTGAAAAGTGAATGAATCAGATAAAAATTGCTTAATTTCTACTTGTGACTGCAACATTAATTTACATTAATTTTACAGAAATTAAAGTCAATGTGATTATGATGATGATGATGATGATGATGATGATAATATTTCTTATTTTATCTAGCGATACAGGAAAGTGACAAAATTAATGTGTCTATAAACACAACTATCACTTCTTCTCTCCAGAAGATCCAATTAGAACATAACAGATTTCTTTTCATAATAAGTAACCTGTAGCTTTGAATCTTCTGTTCGCAATTTAAAACAAAACTAAAAAACGGCAAATTAGAAATGTTTTACTGTTTAACATTCTGGGATTTTTTAAATACAAAATTCTACTCCAAGTCATCAAGAAAAGTAAATATATTGCAAGCATTTCCAAACCTGCGGTGTTCTAGAATTCATGCTGTGGATCCAAACAATGAAATTCATTAGTCTCAGCATTGTGTATTTGCAACTGAAAAATTCAGAAAGAAAGCAGATGTTGCTCTATACATGCAAGCTGTCACTGGCATATTCTGAACCCTGTAAAGGTGCTTTGGGGTGAATGTTTCCAGGGAAGGTGAGGTGGTCATCAGAGATGATTTTAAAAATTATCCTTGTACAGCTGGTATGCTGTAAAAGTGGGACTGTATTCGTAAATAATCTGGCCTATATATAAAGTGGAACTCACAAGTAAGTAATCTAACGAACTATGCAAGATTTTGTTAATACCTTCTGTACCAGTTTAAAGAAAAAAGACTACAAATAACATTTTTAACCTTTTAATTTTCAAATGCGAAGTCATAGAAGCAAACTTGGCCAGGCTCTCAGCTGAGGCGAGTTAGGAGCTCCAGTAAGGTCAGTGGAATACTGATGTTCCACGGGTGTGAATCTGAAGTGTGGAGTTTTACTCGGCATGGATTCTGCAGGTCAGGCAGCTGTGGGGTACAGGCAGCTGGGTGGTGACAGGCCTCACTGTCACAGGTGAGAATTGGAAGGTATTCCATAGGCAGGGAATGCTTACAAGCAGTGCAGGGTACGCCTGAGGAGGGCAAGGCCACCCTCACTGCTCTCACCCACAGCAGTGACTCGTGTCTCTTGCAACTGAGCAGGGAAGAATGCAAGTGTAAGAGAATACACAGGTGCATAGATGTGCATTATCTAATTAATATGGCCTTTTTTTCTTAAATTACCATAGTTTTTTAATATGACAATGCAAGCACAAGTCTTTAAAAAGGACCTTTAGGAAGATGTTCCTGTTGTTTCCTGCCAATGGTGTGCTTGCCATTTAAGAAGTATTAATTAATGTCAGACTGTCACTAGAGTGAGGTAGAGAACCAAACACCACAAAAACTAATTATTGTGGATCTAAGCTCAGTGTCTAGAAATCCTAAGTAATTTTTTGCTTTCTCATATGCTGTTGTGGGTTATTTAGCCTGTATTCAGATACATTTAGCCAGTTGTTAATGATTTATTCAGTTGTGACCAGATATGTAAATTAGTGTGTGGTTGGTAATGTTTTATAAGCATTTAAATTACAAGCAAGTCAAGTAACTTCTACTAGATAGATCCAGATTGGCTCCAGCATGCTCCTGTATCAATATAAAGCATTTAAGCTACTATAGAAAACCATGTCAAGTGAACCTCATTGGACATTTTTTCATTAATAATAGATGAGGTCTCCTTCCATGGTTTTAGCCTTCTGCAAGAGTAATTGTGGAAAATAAATTTTAAGTTAGTTTAGTTAGTTTCCAGTTGCAGCCAGACAGATTAATAAATTAATAATACATGGTAGAATCAGCAAATCAAGAATCACACTGTGCTGTAGTCTTAGAGCCCCCAAGGTTTTGTTGGCTAGTGTTATTACTTGCATGGAGACAGTCTTCCCATTGGGTGTACTCAGTCGGTGCCATATGCTTTGTGTTGCACTAGCTGCAAGCATCTTGGTGATGTCTGGGTGCCAAAGGATAAGAGAAAGACCATCCCACAACTTCAGTTGAAAAAAAAACGCAAAACAAACAAAAAGGAGGAAAAAAAATCCAAACTAAATCATTTTCCACCACGAAAAGTCAACAAGAATCAGCAAATCCCATGCCTTTGTTTATGGGAAGACATAAACTTTGGACCAAGCTCAGCCTTGATATAACTAGACTTGACCTATTTCCAATGAATTATACTGTAAATAAAGGAATTATATCCAGATTATTTTTTTACATGCTGTTTTGTAAATTTCACATTTAGGATGGTGTAAATACCCATGACACCATACAGCTGATGATTCAGTGATTCAGTGATGATTCAGTGATTCATCATATAGCTGATAGCTTCATCCAGCTGGTGTAATAAATTCATAAATACATATAAAAATGGGCACATTCTATTCTACTTGATACCCAATCTGTGAAAAAATAATTCTGACTGAGCCTTACCATTTTAAGTTTATAATTAGAGCCTGATTTCTCTGTCTTTTAATTTCTTGTTTTAGGGGTTTGCCCCAGAGTTTTTCTCGCTTGTCATATCAAGAGAAAGACATGGAGTGGATTTTTGTGTTGTCATGGTATTAAGATAGAACATGTGAATGATCCACACTTTTCTTAAGGCTTCTGGTAGTTTATTAGACAGTAAATAGTTTATTAGACAATTAACAGAAACACTATAGCCTAAAGAAATCACAGACGTTTTCTGAAATAACTGTGATGTATTATTAATTAAGTAACTGGATATGCCTGGGCTTTTCTCCAAACTGTGAGAGTGCCCAAGGAAAGAGGGATAGTGTCAGTGCTGGAATTAAGCTGGGACCCACCACAAAAGGATTCTGGTCACTCAGAGAGCTTAGTTTTAAAGCAGGAAATTAGAGCAAATAGAAAACTGTAGACTTCATTTTCTACAGTATAAGTCACCTAGTAACTTGTGGAGGTCAGAGACAACTGCCAGACAGTGATTAGAAACTGTGCTGATAAACACTGAATTGGGAGCCAAAACTGTTTGAGTGGGCAAATCCAGTTGTAGGACTATTAAGTATCATTATTGAAGTGATAGTGAACCCAAGTAAAAAAAATACTTTATAATCTGTGACAGTAAAAGAGCTTTTGCCGTATGTTCCTCTAAATTAGTTTAATGCACGTATAGGTCCCCAATTTTTTCATCTTTTATAACCAAACCTGGGGCATAACACTATGAAATAAAGTAATATTTCAGTGAGATAGACTGTATTGAAATCACTTTTCCTGCACCTGGTGAAGTAAATTTGACAACTATAATTTTGAAAAGCAATTGATTTTTGTTAGGTTGAGATTCCTGAATTTTTGAGTTGATGACACATGTCCTGCAATTTTTGTTTGTTTGTTTGTTTTTATCTGAAAATGTTTAATATTTAAAATCAAAATTGTCTATGGGAACACGCATAACACATTTACAAGGAGAACAAAAGCCCTGAAGACAGAAAGTGAGAACTAACAAGACCTTCTCCTGTGGCAAACAGTGTTTGCTGAAGGGTAAACTATCCAAATGGACTTCTGGTGTAAAGTAGTTAAGCATCTTTACTGAGAGCAGTATTTCAATATTAGTTCAAGGTAGCATAACCCTAAGTGGGACAGAATAGCCAATGGATGAGCAGTGAGCAGATCATGTTCATTACAAGAGCACAGATTTTATCTTTTCTTGGAAAAAGCAGGACAGAGAATTAAATTTTGTTACATTCATAGAAGTGATTTACCCAAGTCCTGAGCTATTCTAAAGCTGATATATTGGACATATTTTTCATAGACTACATCTAAAGAGACCTTGAATTTAAGCCACAGAGGTTAGCTCAGTTGTTTGGAGCATGGTGCTAGTTAACACCAAGGTTGCAGGGTTGATCCCTGCATGGGTCATTCACTGAAGAGCTGGACTTGATGTTGAGCTGGACTTGACTTGAGTTGGACTGTGAGTGCCTTCCAGCTCAGATGATTCGGTGAGATAATTCCCTGTAACAGAATGAGAAGGCCTGAGAAATGCCCAAAATTTCCACAGGGTAGAAAAATACCTTCCCACCACAGCTAAAACAACTTTAGCAATCCTTTGTAGTCAGTGGATTGCAGTAGCTGGAGCCAGGCACCTCGCCAGGCATGATTAAGATCAACTTCTTCTGTGACTTGAGTTCCCAGTTCAATTGGCAGTTTCAAGATTCTGTATATGGGTTTGGGTGTCTGTTCCCCACTTTAGAACATAAATATTTATATGATGCTTGCCAGATCTAGAGATGAAGCCATATGTTTTTATTTGCGTTTTTCGGGATTTTTTGAATCTAAGCAGGTATTCCTATAAATCACTGTCATTCCAGGCCCTTTCCCCTTTCTACAACGTCCACAAGTTGTATACCACAACTTCCAGCTGTGCTGAAATGTTTGTCATGCTGAGCCAAAGTGGTGGCTACCTGAGAACTATGTTGTGAACAGTTCACCAGACAAACAGTTTCAGGAATATTTTTAATTTGAAGTTCCCTATGGCAATGCCAAAATTGTTGACATGCAAAGTTTGAAAAATGACCACATCCCTTAAAAAGTAGTATGTAGCTTGAGAGGCAACCAGGTAGAGCTCCATACTGCAGTTCTCTTGAAATTTCTAGGCTGTTTGGTAACTCTAGACATAAGTGTTTTCCATGGTGCTATCTGATCCTTAGACTTGAATGAAAAAATACATCTTCACTGTTTTGTATGATACTTAGACCATACAGTACAGTTCATTAACACATTTCTTGAATATCAATACCATGACCAAAGGATTTCAGGTCTGAAATTACTTTCTCTTTGTTAAGAATTGCTGTTTTATTTACTGACGTGACATATGGCTTTATAGGAATTGTCTTAGAAACATCCAATTCAGTGTTAAGGGCATAATACCATTGTGACTTAGTGCACTTCTGACTTTGTCTTGAGTTTTTGTCATGTTGAATACCAAGGACTTATTGAGACAATAGCTAAAATGTATGTGTAAATACCTGATCTTCTTTATTTACAAAATGTTTTGGTGCAGTAAACATTTAATGCAAAATCTTTTCAGATCAGGAGAGGTACCTTAAATAGTCCCATTATGGTGTTTTTATCATCTTCCTTCTGAAAATAGGGATAATTTAGCTCAGTCAGAGCATAGTGCTCATAACATCAGGATTGTGGGTTCAGTCCCCATATGAGCCATTCACTTAAGAGTTGGACTTGGTTCTTGTGGGGCCTTTTCAGCTCAGAATCTTCTATGATCCTTTCTGGCTCTTAAGAAAATATCAGGTTATGCATGTTTAGGAAGAACAGAAGAAAAGGATGTTTATTTTCTCTCGCAGTTTATTTCCCTTTCAGTTCTTTGAAAGAAGAACTTCATTTCCAGTGAAAAAATCTGGGGTGTGTACTGTTTTTTATCTGTTAGTGTAATGCAAAGTATTTCCTACTTATAAACTGTAGTGCCATACCAGCAGTTGTAATTCCCCAGTGTAAAGATAATTCAGTCATTAGGTGTAAAAATCTTAGAAACGTCAGAAAACATCAAACCAAAATAAGGACAAACAGCAGCCTTTTTTCTGACTATTTTGTTGATCTTAACTGAAGTTTTTTGTATCCCTGCATTGCCATTCAGGCAATTGGCAATTAGGTCCTGTGGCCAGACAATGGGGAAATGGTTCAGAACTTAAAACAGCAAAAGTGTACTGTGGAAGTTTGGTTTCCTCTTGGTAATTAGTCATGTCTTATGTAAGTGGTTGGATTTCAGCAGCTTAAAAATGGACATCTTTTTATACTTCATGTAGTTGTTGCTAACTAGAATGACACAAAGTTGCACAATTTAAAAATAGATACTAGACAACTGAGACGTCTGGTATGTTTCTTACACATAAGGACTAGATTTTTTCACAGAATAGTCTAGACGGTGGCAAGAATGAAGTGAGGCAGCAGCCCACACGAAATTTGGGGAGCAAATGCTTAAAACTGGTTTCCGAGTTCTTCTCCCACCCAGAGATTTGGATGTGGAAAAGAGAAAAAATTTAGAAGCATCTTGAGTCTCTCTATGCCCAAGGTAGGACAGGGACAAAAGATAGCAAGTGATCAATCACGTTATTCTGACCTTGGATGGTAGGAGCACACTTTCGTGGACTCAAGGGGGATCAGAGGGAAAAGGGAACACAGAGAGGGCTGGTCGGTAAGTTTCTACAAGCCAGTTCTGGAGAACTGACAGCAATTTGTCTTGAAAACTCTGATAGGGAAGGGTGTTCTCACAGACAAAGAATAAGAGTCCATAGAATTGATGAAAAGAGGAGGGAAATGGCCAGCCTGGGTGAAAGCAATCTGTAAGCAGCACAGTATTGCCTCTTACCAAAGCTGAATCATTTCCAGCCCAGCAGGGGAGAAAGAAATTTGGAATCTGATAGACAAGACAAAGAACTGTCCAACAGACAAGGCATTGTACTCATTGCCTATCTGGAAAGGACAGACTGTAGGATCACCAGAATGTGTTTTAGACTGGAGAAGAAGACTAGCAAGTTCCTAGGATGTGGGGGGCATTCAGCATTTTAAAAAAACCCACATAGCATTTTAGCATTAACAAATGGAAAAAAAAAAAAATTGAGCTAACCCTAAAGATTTTGAGTTGTGACAGAAGAGCATGCAGATTGCTCAGATGTTGTGTTGCTTTATTTTTCTGCAAGATGAAGTACGTATATATGTTGGACCAGCAGTATTTTTAGACACACGTATGTAATGCTGCTTTTGAATGGACTCTACTCTGAATATCAAAATATTCGCCAATACTTTACTGCACTATTCTTTTGAAAAAGTGAGGCTGTAACTTCCAGGTGGAAATTCTACACAATTGAAAATTGTTCAGTGTGTTACACCAACGAACAGTGATGTTAGAAAGGAAACTGGAAAAATCAATCTGTTACCTTTTCATAGTGGAGATGTTTAGGCTATGTCCAGGCTGCACAGAACAGTGCTGGGTTACAAGAGCTTAGCTTAAGGCCAAGTTTCACGTGTGGGTGTGACAAAGTACATCTTCTGGGAGATCTGGTTTGCATCCACCTCTTCACAGAAAGCTTTTGAAAACTCCTGAGAGTGTATTCTTGTGAGAGGAATGTTTCCCTGAAATAATTTGGGATTTTTTAAGTTAATTTTCAGTGTATGATACTTCATTCAAAACACAAGTAGATAATAAACAGGCAGTTATCAGTGGAAAAGCTGGATTAGTCTAGAATATGAACTTGGGTTTATTTCACCTCAGGGTTTTGGGATTCCATGTAAGACAAAGTGATATATTGCTGACAGGGACATACAGTAATGGACTGAATAGGATAATTTTTCTAGGGGAGATCCTGGGCATCAGTTTCTGTGCTAACCTTAGTGAATATTTCCATTAGTGACTATGGCATGATTATAGGGGATGTACTGACACAGCAAAAGTGAGAATCTTTGGTTATCTGGAGAATGTTTGGAATCTAGTTTAGGAAAAACAGACATGGCCATAATAGGAATAAAAATGGGGTGAAATTCTGTAATACAAATTTTATAGTCCATAATTGAGGACATAATGGCTGAATTTCTGTATCTCAGGAACTTAGCTGTGGAAAATGACAAAGAGCTGGATGAACATAAAGTGATAAACCATCAGATCACAGTATTTCCACCGTGGCTTTGGGGAGTCTTTTGATTGTGTTTTTTATTTGTTTGTTTTGGATTTTTTGATTGATTGTTTATTTTGCTTGTTTGGGTTTTTGTGGGTTTTTTTCAGTTTTCAGGTGAGATTCCAGAGGAGATTTAAATAGATTCACAGGTGTCCCCCAGTGGCACGAGTATGACTTCATAGTTTTCTGGTATTTCAGTATTTATGTCACTTTCCTGTGCTCTTTGAGATAGAGATTTAATGACACTTCTGCTGAGGTAGAGAAGCCCTGAGCACACACATTGGTGGGGGATAGATTTGTGCCTGCATGTAAAATACTAAAATAAAAAAATGTGATGGAGTATCACGGAACTGCAGTGGTTCCTGAACTTCTCTCTCTGGAGAGAGAGGAAATTCTGCCTTATGTATGTGATTAAATACTCACTACTCTTAAAAAGGAAGCGTGTGTCCCCTTATGCCAGTGGGGAAAAGTGGAAAGTCAGCTTGGATGGGCAGTCCCAGGAATGATTCTTTACACCTCTGAGTAGAACCTTTAGACTTCGAATATTTTCCTTTAGGTTTCATTAGGGGCAGAATCTAAAGGATATTTGCTCCTAGGATTTAGTTTTCTTTTGTTTCATTTTATTACTAGTAATGCTATTATTGTTTACCAAAAGCCCCTAGACAGAGTATTGGAAACAATTTTTTGCTGTTTATCTATTTGATTTGGACAAAGAGACCAAAAAAAAAAAAAATCTAGCCTAAATCTACCAGCAAAGCTCAGTATATTAAAAACTCTGTAGTTATCAGTGATGTACTTTGAATCTACCTTCTCCTTCCATATTTTTGTTCTGTTTATTTGAAAGGAGATTTATATGGAAAAAAAAATACAGTGATTTTCCTAGCACAGTCATTCTCTCAAATCTCTGTTGGTCTACAGGGTTTTGTGTTTTGAAGAGGATAACTGAGATCGGAATGGAAGAAGCAGCCAACAGCAGCATTTATTGATGTAATTTTAACAAATTAATTTCTCCATTAATCTTATATTTTAGGTGGTAGCTTTGTTACTTTTTCACATAGCAACTGAAAAGCAGAGCCCCTGTGAGTGTGATCTGACAACCTTCACCACAAAGGCAGAGCTTCTGTTTGACAATGGGACTTAATGATCACAGCAAGCAGGATTGAAATTTTAGTGGTGTGCTTCTGTGTGATTGTGACAGTGTTGACACTAAATCAAATTCAATTAGCAGGGCTTGTTAATGAGTTATAATGCTTTGCAAAGTAGAAAGGACAAAGCATTTTTCAATCTCCAGCCTGCAGACTAGTTACTCCCAATGTTAATGGAGCAATAGCTTAAGGAACACTACTGGATTTTTTCTCTAGGTTTATGTTAAAGAGCACTTCGCTAATGAATCCCTGAACAAATGTGTTGTGTGTTACTGGAGTGGGGGTGAGAAAATACAAGCTTCTTTGTCCTCAAGTGCTCTTGAAGTGGTTTATAAAACCCCTCTGCAGCACAGTGAGCAGTGGAAGCTGCAGCAGCAGGTGACAACGCGCTGAACGAGGTGTCGTGTGGGATGTCACAGGGACAGAGTGTCACAGGGCTGGCGTCCTGTGAGCCCCAGACCCCGGGGCAGTGCCCCTCGTGCTGAGCTGGTGGGTGTTGCACGTCCCAGCAGTGTGCAGGTGGCAGCTGCCCGTGTGCCTGGTCGGCGGTGGCCGCACGGCTGGCCACAGAGCGGAGCGCTGCGGTGGCCCGAGGGCTGAGGGCACGGCCCCTGGGGCCTCGGGGTCAGGAGCCTTGGCCAGGCTGCAGCACCCCTCCTCTGCTAGGGCTGGGCTCTGCCAGGTGAGCTCTGCAGGTTAAACAAGCACAGCAGCTCTCCTCGTGAAGCACCCACCAGGGCAAGGTGGAGAGTGTGTGGTGTCTGCCTCAGCTGCCTCTGAAACCTGTGTTCCATCTGCTGGTCACTTTGTAAACCTGCCTGTGGAGCTGAGGTCTTTTGGGGAAAGAGCATGTTAAAATCTGCTTCATAATGCATGAATGAGGTCATCCCCATTTAAATTGTAGAATAACAATGACAGTAATAATTTCTCCTTTAGTGTAGGCTGACAAGTCCAACAGTAATTCTCCAGCAAATTATATGTGTGTCATTCAAACTGAACTGTTTCCTTATAGTCCTTTACCAACATATCAATATTAACTTACAGTGATAATTTAATATTTTAAAATACTTGTATTCCTAATGGATGTGACACCTCTCAATTGTTTGCATACACAGACTTTACACTAATGTGTAGGTGTGAAAACAGTGTTATATGCTGATGCCACAGGACTCCAATTACAACTGATGATAGCTTTTTAAAATGTGAGTAATTTGGGCCAATTTGTTTCCCCCCAAAACTCAAGATTTCCTTATCAATAAGTTGAAAATCCTGGAAAATTTTAGTAAAGAATTTCACTTACAGAATGAAGGTTTGAGAATAGTAAATCATATTGTCCAATCTGAAGTCATGACCAAAACTAAACTGTGTTACTCCTAACCCCAGTAACCAAGCTCTTCAGATCTGCTGTGCTTTGTCCCTGAGAGTAGATCTGCCTGTTGTGTTGGCAAGTGCTTGTAACACATTGTTTATGGCAGCTTAGAAGGGGTTCCAAAGTAAATCTGGAACCAAATCCAGTAATTCACAGTTTCATTCTCAGCTGACATTTTTTTCTAAGTCAGAGCTGATCAAAGCATTCATGCCCCCATGCAATTCACCACATCCTGACCTGCTTTGTAAGAACTGTGCTGTACAGCAAGTTGTCAATAGACATATTAACATACTAGAGGCAAGAGGAGGAAATGCCCTTCAGCCCCTAGCATCACCTTTTGGAGTAAACTACACTGCACTGGTGCAGCCTTGCCCTAAGCACTGTGTAAAGGGTGCCTTCTTCCCAGAAGGACATCAGAGTCCTTGAGAATGTCCAGACAAGAGTGACTGAGACAGTGAAAGGTTTTGAGGGCCAGACACAGGAGGAGTGGCTGAGGTCACTTGTTTTGTTCCCCGTGGAGAAGGGGGCTGAGGGGTGACCCCATCATCATCCACGTCTTCTTAGGGCAGTAGAAGGCAGGCAGGCACTGGTCTTCTCTCTCTGGGGATCAGCAATAGGACACAAGGCAAAAATATGAGACTGAGTCAGAGGAAGTTCAGATGGGGTGTGAATAAAAGGTTTTCCACTGAGACCATGGTCAGTCACTGGGACAGGGCACCAAGACTGCCAGAGTTCATGGAGTCTCTGAACGTCTCAGCTGTGTGGTTTAGTTTTATATAGTGCTTCCAGAAGCAGGCTGTTGGACTTGATGGTCCTCAGGGGTCCCTTCCAGCTTGAGATACTCTGTGAACCACTGGTGGTTCGGTAAGAGTTCCCTGATCCACAGATGGACATATCCTTCCATTATCATGGAGGTGGACCCCAAGGGCACTGCATTTTGCACATGTGCTGTAGAGACAGCTGCTTCATGGCTGGTAGGGTGGCTAGTTGCTTGGAATTTTTGGTCACCAGTTGATGTTGCCTGCTTGAGGTCTGTGAGAGACTTGAAACATTTACTTCTTTTGTTGTGGCTGAGTCATTCTTCCCTGGTACTGAGCTTTTCTGTAGCTTTTGATGGTCAGGAATGGCAAACATCTTAAAATTAACACATCCTTTAGGTTTTATCAAAATTGTTTTCATAAACAACTGACAAATCAGCATTTTAGAAGGTAAACCATCTGATTAAGGAAGCTTCTGAAGAGGTTTACTTCTTTTACTTTAGTCTCCCTATTCTTCAACTGCTGCTTTCTAAAATTGGCATTGCTTATCTAATTAATATACTGCAAAAACAAGTATATTCATGATTTAAAGTATTAGAATACCAGCGAGTATTTAAAAAAAACTAAAAAGGCAAATGAGAAAATTAAGAATTCTCTTTTTAGAGCCGTTTCATGTAGTATGTGTAGTAAATAAGACTGCAGGCCAAACATTGAGCAACCAGCAGAAAACAAGCTATTGATTCATTGTTTTTCAATGAACAGCACTCACCCTGTGTGTTATTTGAAGTAGAGTTCTGTGGAGAACAATAATTGAGTCTTGTAATTCACAGCTGTACCATAATGCATGCACACCAGAGGGCAAAATTGTTTCTAGTATTTGCTGTCTGCAGATATCTTGAACCTTCTTCTTGTGTGCACATTTTGTACCATGAATTATGACACTATCAGACCATGAGGTGGTTCAGTGTGGTCCAAATATTAAGTCAGGAAGACTTTGAAAATACAGTATTTTGCTTCGTCAGTGAATCCGATGACGTTCTGCATTTTTTATTACTGACTCATGTGAGAGGAGGTTGGACCTGCAGAGAGTTGATTCCTTCTCTGGTGTTTTGTATTCATGATTCCCTTGGGGACAACCACTTTGTCAGCCTCTGATCTGGTTACGCTGGTAAGCCTGAAGTAATTGAGAATTGTTTGCGGTATGTGGAATTGCTGTATTGAAAACAATTAAATCACAGCATCCTGCCATCCTTGAACATACTGCATTGGAGCCCAAGCTCTGCATTTTATTTTCATGCATTACTTTAGACTTTGTGGAAAGGTGCATTGTAATCTGGGGTTATGACCTAGAGCCTTCCATCTCTGAGAGGGCTGCAACAAGTCCCACAGTTTTCCTGAAGGAGTAAAATACATCTAGTTGATAATTAACACCTAAAATCATGTAACCATTCAAGTGGCAAAGCATTCCATGTTTTGGCTTTCTGTTTCCAGATCTAGCTACATCACTGCTCCAGTGGAGATAAAAGGTCTAGAGAATAAATTAATTAAACCATGAATTATGAGCCATTTTTAGCCAATCTGTTTAGAGCAGCAACAGGTATATACAAAGTAGATGGCCCTGCAGAAAGTTTTAATTGCAGTAGAAAGACTTTGAGTGAATCTAAAGCTGTAACAATATGAGAGAAGGCAGAAAGAAGGTGGAGCAATTAATGTGATTGCAGGCATACCCATGGTTAAGAGATAGAAGCTCCTCCTTTGGTAAGCATATTAAAGCCATTTATAGAGGTAAGAGAATTAGAGAGAATTTTTCTCACTGGTAAATCCTCTTACATTGAAGGTTTAAGTTTGTAGTTGTAGTTAATCTGATCTTAGGTAGGCAGCAGTGTAATACCAGAAATAAAACAGTTTTTCTTTCCTTACTTTCCGAAACTAAAGTGGAGCTGGGGTTTCATACAAGCCATGTAATCCTTTTCCTTATCTGCTTTGCTTCTCTTTACCTAAAATGCTAGTAACAAGTAGACACCTGTTCTGAAACAAATTCAAAGTAACAGGTTTGTTCATCATGAGGTAGAATTGACAAACTATATGAGAGAGTGTCGTTTCTTGCTTAAGTGAAAACCGTTTCTAAGTTTTTCTTTATGACCAGTCCCTGAGAAAGATCAAGAATTCAGACTTTTTTCATATTCCATAATGGAATTTTAGCTTGTTGACTTCACTGTTAAGTATTTTCAGATGTTAATCTATTAGCTACCTGACCTATTTTTCTGTGGAAGAAAGGTTGCATCTCTAAATAAAGGCTTTGGTATGTAAACACTGAGTGGGGATCTGTGGAAGTATTTAAAATTCATTGGATTATTCAATATCTATTCATTCAGTAGATTTATTTTATTAGTACTGCTGATGACAGGCACTTGAATTTTGTTTTTTTATGGCTGAATCCACACAAGACTGCAAGTGGGAAGGGGGAACTTCCCACTTCCTGCTGAGACTGCATGCCTGAATACCAATATTGCGATGAGTCTGGAGAGAGAATAGGGCAGGAGGCTCTCTCCAGGCAGCTGGGGCTGAAGCCATCTACTGAGATGTGGTGAAGATAGGTAGGTAAATTGGGGCTGGCTGTTAGAGGAAGGGTGCAGCAGCAGATCTCCTGGGCTCCATCGGGAATGACAGCTGTGCTGGGCCTCTGGCATGGACCAGAGCAGACCTTTCCTCTCAGTTACCAAGCTCTGCCATGTGCTTTAGACACTCCAAATGTTACTCTGTTTCAAAATCAATGCTGGAATGACAAGAGAGATTTTAGGTGCTGCCTGTTCTCCAGTTTTTACATCCACCTGTTTAGTTGACATTGGGAACACCACTGTGACACCATCCAGTGCCGCTTACGGATCTTGGAAACCTGATACACCAGATTCCTGGACACTTGGCAAAAAAATTGCCAAAAGAGATTGGGAGTGCTCCTAGAGCTAGGCGTGAATCTAGAGTGTCCTCTCTTTCCTGTAATGGAGATCCCTGT
Source organism: Dicaeum eximium (assembly GCA_013396995.1). Lineage (NCBI taxonomy): Eukaryota > Metazoa > Chordata > Aves > Passeriformes > Dicaeidae > Dicaeum > Dicaeum eximium. The sequence continues at coordinate 195,345 of VWZP01002089.1, read as the reverse complement.
TAGGAAAGAGATATTTAGGTGAACATGACTATCAAGTTCATGTTTACTGGCCTTTTCAAATTTGGAGTGTTCCTCCTTAGTGAGGAAAAAAAGCAAGTTCAGCAGCATCTTGAGTTGCATTAAAATTGAATCTGAGTTGAGGAAGTCAAATGTGTTGAAATGTGGAATGGCAGCTTGACCCCATTTATCTACTACTGTAGGCATGACTGAGCCCACCCTCTGGTGAATGTTTTGTGCCGTCGTGTCTCTGGGAGTTATTAAAATTTATTACCTATAAAATATTAATTGTACAAATACTATGAATCCTCAAAGTTCCCTCTGTCTTAGAGAGTGGGTGTATTTTTTCTGCAGAATGACAGGAAGCCCTGGATGTTGTGAACTCTTCTTAAAATTAAATGTGTTGCTCACTGAGTTCTTCTTAAATCTTTTTTCTTAAGATACTGAAAATGTGGTAAGAACTGTTCAAAAGTGAGCTCTATGGGCCTCTGTTCTTCAGAAAAATGCAGCATCTGAATTTTTTTACTGAATGATACAAGTAAGAAGTACTATTAAGCAATATTGGATGGATTGAACTATCACCAAGAATCTGTAATATACTATACCATTATCATCCTTTTCTCCTACCGCTTTCTTAAACATTTTTCTTCTTTGGATAATTTATATTTATGTAGCTATTTGTGTGTGATAAGCCCTCAAAGCAATTAATTTATTAAATTGTTCTCAGTCACTATGCCAGTTCAAAATAAAGTAGGTTCAAGGTTTGGATATTTTATTTTGTTTGTATTACCTGATAATCCCTCAGTGAATTTCTAAAATAAACAGGTGATGATCTGTTTTACATGTGAAACTGGTGTTCAGAAAGTGAAATGTGTACCTGGGGGTCCACAGATCAGGAAAAAATCCTTTTTGCATCCCACTACCCCTTCATATGATTTAATAGAAACAGTGTTCCTTTTCATGATATTTTAATAAAAAATTCTCAGAATCTTGGCCAATAGACATGTAATGAGTCTAGTATGTAAGTTTAAAGAGCCAAGCCTGCCACCTAATTTCATTTTGCATATTCATTCTGCATACATGGTAGCATAAGTAACAACCATGCAAAGAAATAATCATTGGATTATTGATCAGTAATCATTGGTTGCTGGAATTGAATTTGTGGTCACAGGGATATACAGACAAATCATTGTGTATTTACACTTCTTTATGTACAAATGTACCCTATGTAAGGGAAGGAAAGTGGGTACAAGTGGAAATCCAATGCTTGTATCACTGGGGATGGCTTCTGTGCCATTGGGGTTTGATATACAACTCATGACATCTGATAGCAACTCACCAGCAAGTGTAGGATTAGTTGTCATGACTTGCAGATTTTGTACTAATAATAATGTAAAAATAATAAAAGTACGATAATCTTTTACAGTACATCTAACTGGTTGCAAGAAATAAAAGTGCATTTGTGTCTGTACAGGCAGTACTCTACCATTTAGTTGAATGACTTCTGCTTTTAGCATTTAATTAGCTGTTCTTCTGTGATGGGCATAAGATAACTTTTTTTTTTTTAAATATAAATATGATTTGGCCTCATTTTAGAAGGAAGTAAATAAAAAATTCTCTATGTTTGGAAAGCTGAGTCTACAAACGTCTTGTGTTTTTTAAATGCTCCATAGGACATAACACTGCATGAAATTAAAAAATACAGATTTTATCTTTTAGTGCTTTAAGTACTCATTGTAGTGTATATTTTTTTACAAAAATCAGATTACACACACCAAGCTGGAGTCAGTGCTGTGCACTGTGAGCTTTAATGAGGTCTCTGCTCATTGTAGACCTAGGGACAACCTGGTAAAAAAGGCAACCATCTAGTGAGGACTGAGGAGATGTAGAAAAGGCTGTTCTAATTGTCACTGCTGTTTCTGAATTTCACAATTCCAGAGTTTATTCTTGTGACTGCTCAAATGCAAGGCATTTTGTTAGCAAGTGCTAGAGCTATGATTTTTAAAGGAAAAAAAAATCTTCCAGAGATAAGAACAGAATTGCATGTATAGTTCTAGCCACGTTTCACCTACCTGAGCGAAAAGCGTGTCACATTTTGCAACTTCAGATTCTTGTTAAAAACTGCACTGATGGTCAAGCCTGCAGTTGCTATTTAGAAAAATGTGAGAGCTAGATACTGAGTGGCTAATTCCATAAACTGGAAGACAGTTTCTTGATCTCTGTTACCTAACATAAGTATTGAGAATTTCATGCCAAGGGGTGGACTCAATGAGATGAGGGAGGGTGTGGGACACGTGGTATGACTTTAACAGAAGATGTCTAAAAGCTCCTGTTTTAAAGGCACTATGCAGGTAATAGTATACAACAAAAAAAGGACTCAGTGGAACACTGTGGATGTTTGTGTTTATGACGCTAAAAGTGACAAACAAACTCACTTCTTTTAATTAAACTGAGTGCGTCTAGAATGGTAATTATTGTGAGAAGTGCACGTAGAGCTTCACAGTGCTATCTTTAGTGAGCTTTTGCAGAGAAAAGCTGAACTTCAAGAAGTTTTATATATGAACACTGGCAAGTGTAGCCAATGCTACTGAGGTTTGTTGTGAACAAAAGACTGTAAGGGTGGCAGGAGCTACCCAGTGGCAAAGGAAGGCATGCTAAATAGTAGAGTATCTACAGGTTGGTTTTTATTATGGCACAGGTTTATGGGTGGGAGGGAGGATAAAGCAGCTCATGGTTAACATTTCTCAGAACCAAATGATTCCACCCACCTGTCATGAAGTAGCTGAACAATAGACAATAAAGATGGTTGCACTTTGCTTTCTGAGTGATTCATGTATCCACTGTTGTGCAGTCTAAGCCAGTCAGTTAAAATCCTTTAATAAGCTGTTTTACTATTCCAGCAAAGTTCAGGTCTCTTAAATTGGGCCTTGCTTAAAAACAGTGACCTACAATATGGGCCTCTTGTAAACATTTATATTTGCACAATCAGAACTGCTCCTCTGCTACCCAGTCTGAAGGCAAGAATCAGTTACTGCACTGGGGAAACAAGATCTCTGTCTTTGCTCAGCAGAATTTCATTGACACAATGATTAAAACCAGCTTCAGTTTCACGCTGTAGTTATACAGAAAATATTTATATCCTGTGAAGAAGCAATGATTATTTTCATTGGAAGAAAATAAAAGGGAGAAAGTGTTACTTAAAATATATTGGCATGACATTTATCCATGAATGAATATCATAGCTGAGAGCCAAGTTCATAGTAGAAAAATATTGTAGGCAGATATGCCATGCTGAGCAGAGAAAAAAGAAAATTACATTCTAAAAGGCCTTGATGCGACTAGGATTTGCGTTTATTCTTGACTAGTGCTTAAGGTTGCCTAAAACATTGTAGGGAATCAATATACTGTCTGAAAGGATCTCAGAGATCACCTTGAATGTGACTACAGCAACAAGAGAATAGACATTATCAAAGACTGAACGTAATTGAAGGTGATATTTTGTAATTTACCAGAGAACATTTGATCAGTACAGTCCTGTAATGTTATATAAGACTGTCAAAGTATAAAGCTAGTCAAGAATATATTTTGTTGTCATTATAATTTTATTCATATTTGCTATATTTCTCTCTCTGGAGTACTGACACTTGGAAGAAAATTTTAAAATGCATAAAGTTGTTCAGCCAGGCTCATTTGTGACCTCTGTTTGACTGCCTTTGCCCCTTTGGTTTTGCACTGGGGGTAAATAAATACCATGGGCAATTAACGTGTCTCATGTGGTGTTGTCAGGGGACTAGACTTTTCTTTGCTATATTTCTGAAGATATATATGCATTTTTAATACATTTGAACAATAAAATCAGAACACAGCTTTGACTCTGAATTATAAAGCTGAAAGGAAATTAAATTGGTTGAGCAGGACTTTCCCTTGTAAACCAGGCTGACTGTGACCAGCAGCTGCATTGTGTCTCGAGTGACTTCATGGAATCACAGAGTGCTTGTTTTGGGTTGGAAGGGACCCTGAAGGTCATGTAGCTCCAGCTCCCCATGGCCACAGGCAGGGACACCTTCCACCAGACCAGGAGCCTCCACGCCACATCCAGCCTGGCCTTGAACACTTCCAGGGATGGGACATCCACAACTGCTCTGGGCAACCTTTTTTAACAAGCACTGGTAGTACGTAATTCTCATGTCATACATACCTACATACTATAAGGTAATGTTTCAATATCTGTATTGAAATAAATGGTTTTTTCTGCTTGCCACAGAAATATGTCTGCTCTAGCTCTTTGAGAAGTAACTGGGACATTTTATTGTTAAGATAGCATTGAATATAAGTAGCTGCATTTGTTCCTAAATAGCATTTTAATAGCAACTTGCAATTTTTGCAAAGGTCCCATTTTTCTCAGAAGTCTTTTGGAATAAGCAGCATAAATATATTTGTAGATTATATCAAAGTAGAGTAGATTGTTTACCTGAGTAAATTGTTTAAGCCTTCTCTCAAATCTTGGTATGTTTCTGTTTCACTCAAAGAAAGTCTGTAGTAGTTAGAACTCATTTCCTTAGAAATTAAATCTCAAGACCATGGGTATTGTGTTTTTTAAGTGGTGGGGTCTTTTTAGTTCATTTTTGTGTGGAATATGGGTTATAATTTTTTTTAAGATTTTTTCGGCTCGTATTTTTCCCCTGCTGTGGATTTTGGAGCATTTCTTCCTCATGTACCAGATTATTCTTCAAAACTCCTAAGCTTCTTTTCACAAGAATATTTCTTTATTAAATACCCCTTTTACTCAAAATAAGATTTGATACTAAATCACAGAAAACTAAATTATTATTTGATTATTTAGATAGCATTTCAAAGCAACTAACAATAGACTGCTTATGCAAGGAGAAGCATCCACTGTCAATGAAGCCTTGTAAGAGGTTCTTTGGAAAAAATAGTTCAAAAAGACATTTGATTTGTTTCCTCTGCTGTTCAGCTGTGAACTTTCTGATTTTTTCAAAGTTTCTAAGTAGAGTCCTGAACACCACCAAGAGGGCTTTTCTTTGTTTAGCTATAGGGTAATGAAAATTTATATATATAATTAATATAATTTATAA
>VWZP01002089.1:172483-189472 GCA_013396995.1 Dicaeum eximium | reverse complement strand
ATTTATAATATATTTCACTTGAGCCTTTTCAGGTCATCATTAGCATGAACTTTCCAATCTCTCTCTGAAAAGCTGATTTTATGCAGTGATGGTTTTAATTACCATTTTTTCCGTTTTGTTCTTTCAGATCAATCTTCTTCCCTTTGGGGCAAGTTCTGCCAATGAATATTTTGGAATCTGTGCAGTTACTGTTACTACTCTATAACTATACTGTGGGATGTTTTGGCTTAGTTTGCTTTGGTTTTTACCATGAATAGTACCATTGTTGCTTTTGCTGGTTTTGCAACAAAATAGCAAAGCAAAGTAAAGAAGATTATTTTTTAATACCTGAGGAGTAAAGATAAAATATACCCACTCATATGGGTTCTATTGAGTTATCTTATTCAAGTTGGATAACCTATTAACTTTATACATATTCCCTGCAAATCAAGTTTTGTCACTTGTCACCCATTCTTTGGGAAGATAGTTTATTTGTCTTGGTATATTTTTATTTATAGTCTATCTGTAGTGTATTTTTATTTGTAAAGTCTGTCCTTAAGGGTGGAGATTGAAATAAGCCATGCAGGACCAGTTAAGTAGATGACTCTGCATGATATTGCAGAAAAAATTCATGCTTGATACATTTTACTGGTAGCTCTACATGCACATTTCTAAAACCTTGACTTGCCAGCTTCGTGTAGCACCAATCCCAGTCACACAGTGCTGTGCTGCCTCAGAGAACAGAAGAGCATTTCTGTGGACTTGTTCCCTCAGGGGCAGTTTTCCACATTGGTCCAATGCCAGGTTGCCATGGTAAGCATTGGGCACATATTCCTTGCGAAAAGGAAATGCCGTTCATTTACACTCCATCTAAGTACCCTGGTGTTGAGCAGACCACCCCAGTACTTTTTTTTTTTTTTTAATTGCTATTAGTAATTCCCTTTGGTCTGTTGTTTTGTCTAAGAAAAACAGGTGAAACATTTACACAGTGCTGTTTCTCCTGGTTTTGTCTTGGTCGCTGCTCCCCAACAAACTTATGTCACAGTCTTTGCTTAAAGAAAAAAGTGAATTAACTGGGTCGTAGCTATTTCTTGGCATAAGATGTGTACATTTCTCATACAGTACATCATGTTGGGTGATGACTTTGCCTCATCCCTTAACTATATCAGTGAAAAGTTCTTCTGGTTCTGGCCAGGACAGGAATAATTTTTGCAGTAGCCAAGAGAGGGCATGGCTTGGACATGGAGGTTATTCTGAACCACTTCACAACATTTCCAGGGACTGGGGAAAGGGACTGTCTCCTAAGTAGAAGGAGAGAGCCATCCACTATTGTCTATTGTTGGCTAGGGGGATTCTTGTGAAAAGTTACTTTTCTTGTACCTTCTGTCATTGGTATTGTTGCAGCTACTGTTTGTTTTCTTATCTCATTGCTATTTCCAGTAAATTGTTCTTACCTCAAATCACAGTCCTTACCTTTTGTGTCTCCAGTTCCTTGCTCTAGTGCACTCGGAGTGGAAGGAAGGGGAGAAGGGGAGCAGCATGTGCTTTTAGTGGGTTTACTAAATTGAAGAATAACCTTTCAAAAGCACAATACAAGTTATCACCAAATGCACTAGATGTTTATTTCAAAATGCTTGGAAGAAAAACATAACTGTTCATTCACACAGAGATGAAAGATTATCCTATGAATATAATTATTATTTGTGAACTTGTGCAAACAGTCCTTCAGCTGTATGTTATTTCAGTTCATCCTGTCATACAGGCTGATTAATTTTAGAAAAGTGAATACATAATTCAAGTAGAAGTACATTATTTCAGTGTGACACCACAACCTGCAAATGATATAATACTTGTTTCGCCTTCATTGCTTGTGTTTTTCGATGAGTTGTGTACTCAAGAATTATAGTGTGTAAGCTTGATGTTCTGTCTAATTGAGAATTTTACACTTAGGATGTCCAGAGGGACATAAGGTGTACTTGTTGATGCAGAATAAAGGTACATCAGAAGCTGAAATTTTCCATGTGTAATGTTTGTAATTTATGTAGGTTACCTACGTTGGACACTAGCAGAAATACCTCTTTAAAGCTGCCTGTCTAGGTATGTCAAGGGTGATAAACTGCATACAGATAAACATGTGGCATTTGTCCATTTATGGGTCCACAAAACTTTGGATACTCACAAACCAGCATTGTATCTTGCAGCAGTGAAATTTGTGTTTGGGTCTCCTCAATGGCTGGAAAATGCATATGGTCTGATGATACAAGGCTGGGAGGAGTGCTGATACACCTGAAGGCTGTGCTGCCCACGAGCGGGACCTCGGTGGGCTGGAAAATCGCCTGGAGAGAAACCAAGTGAGCTCAAACAGGGGCAAGTTCTGCACGTGGGGAGCAATAACCTAAGCACCAGTACAGAGCAGGGGCTGGCCTGTCAGAGAGCAGCTCTGCAGGAAAAGACACAGGGGTTTTGGGGGATGACAGGTTGACTTGGATGACAAGTTGGCTGTGAGCCAGCAGTGTGCCTTGCGGCCAGGAGGGCCAGTGGTGTCCTGGGGTGCATTGGGAAGAGTGTGGCCAGCAGGTCGAGGGAGGTGATCCTCCCCCTCAGCCCTAGTGAGGCCACATGTGAAGTCTGGTCCTGGGCTCCTCAGCAGGGAAGACAAGGAGACAAGGAGCCATTGGACAGGGTCCAGCGGAGGGCTACAAAGATGATGAGAGGTCTAGAGTATCTCCTATGAAGACGAACTGCAGCAGCTGGGCCTGTTTTGCCTAGAGAGTCATGGAATCATAGCATGTTAGGGGTTGGAAAGGACCTTAAGGACCTTGGAAAGATCAACTTTAGTAGTCCCAATTCCTTTTGCCATGGGCAGCGACACCTCCTGCTCAAACTAGAACTTTAGAAGGCAGAGAGGAGGAAACAGTAGTGAAAAACTTGCCTGTCAGAAGGGGTGTCCAGCCTTGCACATCACTGCTATCTGAGCAGCTAATGCCAGCTTTCAGGTGTATTGCCTGAAGGGACACTGTATAAAGTGTTACCAGGGTTGTATTGTTCAAATGAAGCTTGGGCTTGATGTGTGACTCTTAGATCTTGGATCCTTCTCAAGGTAAAGGGACAGCACAGTAAAACTGCAAAAAAGCCCACTGGTGGACTGACATCAGCCACTAGTGATCAAAATAATCATCAGTACTGTTAATCAGAGTTATGGTAGGGATATATTTTAAGAAAACAAAGATATTAACCTGGGATTTGCTACTTCCAAACAGTGTGTTTTAGAAAGATCAACCTGCTCCTGAAACGGGAAACACATTTTTTAAATTATGATTGTATAAATTATTTCATAGTTGTATCAAGATTAACACAGACAGTTGGTTTACTCAGCACACTAAATCTAGAGAAAAAGTACCTTTGGTTCACCCTAGGTGAAAAGATAATAGCATAGATCTAGGTAATGTATGAAGCTAGGTAAACCTTTTACAGTCTTGAGAGGTACCTACTTGTGTACGAATTTTCATTTCTCTTTCTTGTAATAAATTCTTCATTGTAATTTTTTCATTTGTTTATAACACCATTATATTGGAGCCTCTGTAATGAGAACTTTGGACTGAAGTTCATGTATTCAGATTTTATAGTAACTTTAGACCAAAAGGAATGTTTAGTTTGAAATGTTTTAAGCTTTTATACTTTTGCTGGACTTGTAAGTTTCAAACCAAGTGAGAGGGGGTAACTATGTTCTGCTTGCTTTTGTATTTGTTCTGCTTGCTTTTGTATTTCAGCGGGTTGATTGTTAAATTTCAAATCGTTAGGAGCACTCAGGTAAGGAGTTTGCACTTTCCATGTCACCAAAGACTAACCACAAGACAGTGGAGCCAAAATTAAAGGTTATTTTTCTAGACAAACGTACTGTTTTTGAAATAAAAAAGAATGTGCTTGATTCGCAGGTGATGCAATTTCAGGACCATTAGGAGAAATGGAAACAAAAGTCCTCTTGCAATAAAAAAGGAAAGAGGGCATTTTTAATGCAGGGTTTTGATGGCTTTTCCACAGTTTTATAAAGCCATTTTAACTGGTATATAAGGTGCTAAATCTAAATATTCCCAACATTCTACAGCTAGTCCTCCCTCCTGCATTCAGTTGGATGGGACACTGCTTGGAACATTACGCTATTTCTGACGGTTTCTGACAGATTTATTGTCCTTCTGAAGTCATCCTCTGGGGTAAAATAAATAGAAAAACCAGCAACAGATCTCAGGAGTTACCTTTCTGGTTGGGGCCTGTACACATATGTACCATAGGTTTGAAGCCACAAATAAGATTTCTCCATTAATCCCACGGGAGGATTTCTCACGGTTCTTGCTACTTGCTGTGCTAAGCTTCCCAGTGATCCACAGCCAGCAAAGGAGAGCTAGAGCTCATACAGAGCTATAGCACCTGATAAGCTGTAAATCAGAAAGTTCATAGAAGCCTCTGTTAATGGAGTCCATGTTCAAGAAAAGGCTGAACCTCTGGCTTCATGCGGAGATTAATGGCAGTGTAAACCAGAAGGATTAAATAGAAAAGTATGCTTGAATTTTCTGATATGTATGCTGATATTTTCTGGTATTTTCTGATAAGTATGCTGATATTTTCTCAGGAGAAATGTTTATTCTTGTGTATTAGCATCTTCCCTAAAATACAAACTAGTCCTTCCTCTACCAACTACCACCTTTCTACTCTCCAGGGACCTTATCCCTCTTAACTTCATTCTGAATACTCATGTCAGAAGGAGCTCAGCTTCTCATTAGCTTTCTCTAACTCCCAGTTTAATGACAACAGTAACAATTTGGACTGATTTTCTAAGGTCTCTGAATGAGCTGGTTCTTTGTTAACCTCAAAATGGCTAAACTTAGCAATGTCCTTTAAAAAAAAAAAAGGTTCTTTCCCTAGATGTTCAAAACTGAAACGTTGTCCGAACTCTGATTGCAACTTCTTCTCTTTCAGCATATGGAGTGCAGGTAGGAGTGACTCAGGCACATGATTCCTCTGTCCCCACACTGGCTGGCTTATTAAGGGCACTCTGCCCTCAAAGGCAGCCTGTCATACTAGATTCTGTGCTTGCGTCTTCTGAACTGAAATTTCCTTACAGAAAATACAAGTAAATGACTGTTCTGTGCTGGTGTGTTTGGTCATGTGAAACCTCTCATATACTGTAAAATTCCTAAGTCCTGGAATAGAAGAAAGCTTTGTCAGCTCTAGAATTTATACACTTCAGTTCTGAGTGAGATAGAAATCCCATTTTAGACTTTGCTGAGGCATTTTAAGTAGTTCATGAAAGAGACGTGGCTTCAAATCCCTTAGGCAACAAGAAATACTTAGCCTGCCACAGTCATTAACTGATCTGTTGGGTAAAAGGAAGTGTCAGCTTCTCCATTTCCTTGCTGATTCTGCATTCAGATCCATAAATGGTTTGTCCTAAGAGGGAATAATTGTTTATGGTTCCAGTATGGGTTTCTTGTAGTAAACAAACACCTAGTAAACAAGAACCCTGGAGTAGAAGAGATCACGTTTTGTTCCATTTAAGGAAAGGCTAGTACTGCTAATAATATGGTTTTGATTATGTACCAGGGAAAGTAATCTAAACTGTAAACTCTTTAGACCTCAATATGCTCCTGTCTGTTACAGGTTTGCTTTTCTACAGTCCAAATGTCTTTATCAGAAAAAACACACGTCTTACATTACGTCAACACACTTCAGAAACTCTGGACACGCACAAAACTGAAATAATTAGAGTGATTGCATGAATGTGTCAGGTACTCATGAGTCAGGATTTTTTTTTTAATATGTCAGTAACACTACTTAAACATAAACCACATAAACATAATGCTGTTCTAAAAGGGTTATTCAGTTGGTTGATTTGCATTGTTTTGAAATTTCTATAACGAAAAGCTATAACTAATGTATTCGCTTTAGACAAGAAATCCTTCTAGGTACTTACGGTCAACAAAAACATAATTATCAAATGTAACATGATTGCTGCTTCAAAATCACCAGTTAACTCTTTGAGTCTGTGTAACAAGATGCCCTCTTCTGGGTGATAGGTGAAAATTGTCTTTCACAACATGTGACATTTATACCTTTTTTCACTTTATGTGATTTTCATTATTAGTTTTGATTCAAAATATATTGTGTTTGAAGTCTGAAGGAATTCTGTTATAGAGGGTTTCATTACAAGCATCTCTAGTACGTTTTGACTACTAAAGCACCATGCTTATAATTTTGCAATACTGTCATCTTCCAATAGCCTGTTGTTTTTCTTCTAACTGGCTGTGGCTGGGTAACTTTCATTTGAAAGTATTTACCAAGGACTCTTTCTGTTCCAGTTCCACATGGCAAGATCTGGGCCCTGATACTGCAGTTTTTTGTTGTGCACAAATAAATATGGCAGCCTACAGAACTTTTTGAAACACTTGGAAAAAAGCACAGAAAAGATCCCGGCGTGGGATGTAGTGTACATGCAACAAGTGCCCAGTGCGTAGGGCAGGCAAGTGAGTCCTTGGCACAGTGGTGGGAAGGTGATCCATCAGTTCAGGAATCAGGAATCAGTATGGGATCAGTCAGTACAGGTGATCCTTCCTGTAAAAACTTGTATGGAGCCAGAGGTGGCAGTAACAAGGCAAACAGAGATAGTCTCCCATTTGTCTGTTCTGGCTCTAGGGAAGAAAGAGGAAATTGAAAAAAAGAATACATGCATGCAACTTCTACTGGAAAGCAGAGGTGAACTATGGCATTATTTAAGTGGCTGTCAAAAAGTCCATGAGTACTTTCAGGAAGTAGGATTTGAGTGTAAGATGGGTAGTTAAAGTGTGGGGAAGCTAACAGGAAGATATCTTAACCCAGTTTTTGGGAAAGGAGACTGAACACCAAGCAACAGTGCTGATTTCACTTCTTCTGAAGAGGAGGGAAAAAAAGCAAAAGAAGCCCCAAATACCGTTTCCCAGATTCTTGTAGGTACCCTGACAGAAGAAAATATTCAAATTCACCATCAACCTAAATTGGAGAAACATGTAATGTATCTCTTTTTGGAAAAGTTAAGTGGTCAAAGGTTATCATCTTTTGTAATAGCCAGTGAGTACATTGTAACTTAAATGCATGCGCCCTGCCAGGAGTAAGAGTGGAGACCTGTAATAAAAGATAATAGTGCTCATAAAAGCTGTTCTCAAGTAATAGTTTCATGAGCTCAGTGTCTGTGGTCCTACCAATAACATATTTAGGTGCATTACTTACACGAAGGACTCGGATGCCACGTCTTCCCAGATGGTCTGACATTGCTCAAGTAAAGGTACCACTGTGGACCAGCATCATCTGTCTTTCCTACAAAGAATGGAGATGAGTGTTTGCTGTTGGGTAATTTTTACACCTGGGATTATATAAGGCAAAAGTTTATAAGTGCAAATTAGTCAAAGTTAAATGAATAGGTAATATTTCCTAGAATTCTTACAGTATCACATGACTGTCTTTCTTAGAAAAATTAGCTGTTCTCTGACACTGAGCTACAGAATTGCTTAGATTTTGAAATACCTTTGAGGTCATTGAGTCCAGTCTTTAAATGATCAACACCTTGTCAACTGGACCATGGCACTAAGTGCCACATACATTCATTTCTTGGACATTTCCAGGGATGGGGACTCCACCCACTCCCGGGAGACTGTGTGATAATGTTTAACAACCCTTTGCATAAAGAAATTCCTCCCCAGATGTCCAGCCCCAGTGCACCTTGTCCTCTCATCCTTTCAGTAGCTGCCTGGGGAAGAGGCTGACTCGCACCTGACTACAATGTTCTGTCAGGCAGGTGTAGAGAGACAGCTCTGGCTTCCTGTCGTGCACCCTCTGCAGAAGCTTCTCTGAGGTTGGGTCTGTTACTGACATCCAGCTGGAGCAGTGTACACATCACAAGGACGAGTGATGCTACAAAAACAGCAGATGTGGGAAATTAGGAAATTATACCAGTCTGGAACTGTGACACGAGCCATCTAAAATTCTGGGTTTTGTTTCTTTTTAGTGGTCTAGTTGCATTTCAGCAGAATATTAAATGTATCGGTGAAAATATACAGTTGCATAGTACATATTGTTGAGACTTAATTCAGATGTTTATGTCTCCTTCTGTGTGTTATGTCTCCTTTTCTCAGAGATAATAGAAATTCTTTCTGCAGAAAAGATAATTTTGAAATTTGCCCAGTGAAGACTTGTTCTCTCATGGGTAGTTACTGGTATTTGGCTTTGATGATAGGAAGAGAAATTGTACATAGTTGCATATTAACTGTTAGCATCATCCACGTGTGAGAAACCCTTAAGCAAAGAGCCTGCTGTTACATGTAATAACACTGACTTCTTTTTGGGAAAAGAACATCCGTCACTTAAACAAAGCAGATTCATATTTTCTCCTAGATGTGTTGTTTAAAGACTGAGCTGTGTAAAACAGGATTGGCATTGTATAATTACTTGCATCTTACATAGTGATAACTCAATTTGCTTTTTATTCCTAGGTATTTAAAACAGTTATTTTCCCATCAGACTTTACTGTCTGTCAGTTAAGGCATTAGACCTGTGATGTGGAGAGAGAAATTTGTTACAGAGTGTTTCATGTAGACGTATTGAAAACATCTTGTTTGAATTGCTTCTCTTACCTTTTTTTAATGTTTATGATTTTTACCAGATAAAACAATATTCATTATATTTTTAATAATGTTTTTCAGCATTTTTCTGCAAAGCAAAACATTTTAGTTTGAATGCCAGATTTGCTTAGTAATGCTTGCTAAGACGTTGTGAGGAAAATCTCCAAGTACTGCAGAATCTTGTTTCTTTTGCCTTCTTAGCTCTTAACAGCTAAAGCTACAGTGTAAATGTTAATGTAAATGTTAGCATGGGCTGCACTTATGGCATATATCTCTGGCTTATTGTTTCCCCCATTACCAAGGTAGGTAGTTCTCAGTGGGACCAGCTCTACAATTTTGATCAGATTTCCTGAGTCCACATGATCAGAAGTAATTAGTGTCCAAGGGAATGTGAGGTAGGGTTGGTTAACAATTGAGTATAGAACCACCATTAGTATTGAAAATACTAATGCTATCCATAGTTACTCAATGTCATCTTAAGTAATAAGAGCTATATTAGTAAGGATTGTCTCTTTTACAATAATTTGAATTGGGGTAATTTTCTTCCTGTGTGTATTTATGGGAAATGGTTGCACTTTTGAGGTGCAGAAAATCATAGGAATTGCATTCTGCATGACACCTGTGTGAAGGGCTAGATGATACACACTTTTCTTTCCCAATAAATAGCATTTGTGAGGAGAAGAAAAATGGATAGAAATAGGCAGACCTGAGCATACAAATGTCCATTAGGACATTTTTAATAGCAATTACATTTTTGGCATCGCAACTGTACTTCATTTCTAAGAACACAGCAGATAGTATTGTAGTATGTAACAATGATAAATATGATTGTTCTGCTGTACCACTCATTTAACTTTTTAAAGCAAATTAAGTTCTTGGTCTCAACACAGAGTGGGAAATCTTTCACTTTCAAGTATATATGTCTTGTCTGGATACATATCAGAATAAAAATACTTTTATTGTACTTTTTTTTTTAACTGGATTCTTAGATTTCATCTGCTAGTCTACTGCATTAGGAAATTATATCTTGTATTGTTTCCAAGAACAATCAATATAAACCGGTGAAAAAGGGTTATATTTCATGGCTAGGAAACTATGAATCAGAATCCTTTTGCTGTACACTTCTATGTTTTATGAAGTTGACTAAGACTGCTAGTCACCTAGATTTTGTCTTTAGCTTTTGAGGGTTTTGAGGGTTTTTTTGAATCTAAGAGGTAAATGATAAAAGTTTGTATTTCACTTCTCTAATTCATTGGCAGCTCTTGGAAGGGGAAACCAGAAAAGTATACCCAACATAATGAGGGCATAATGTGACAGCAACAAAAAGTTACAGTAACACCACTGTTCTCCTAGTGGTCTCTTCTCTTCTTACCGCTTGTTCTCATTTCTTTCAAAATGTCTGGATGAAAGGCTTCTGGCAAGGATGTATTATTTCACTAGCATGGCAGGAAGCTGTATTTGTGATTCATTTGATATTACTCCTTCCCTTTGTTCCATAGCTAGTGATAGGCTTTATCAGCTGATGAAAGGGAGGCTCTTACTGAGGCCCCTCACCATGTTTTGTGAAAGTGTTCTGGTACTTTGCTCCTAGTACACCTGTAAACATTTGCCTGATTTCCTAAATGTCCCTGAAGTTCTGTGTGGCTCGAACATTTTTCGCTCCTTGTTCTGCATCAGTGTTTGGGGCCTACAAGCCATGGTGCTTTGCCTCAGCAACAGCCCAGTGGCTGCTAGGTGTGGGCTTACAAACAGGTTGTGTGTAATTGCCCTGTAGCAGTAACAAAACAAACAAGCAAAAACCCACCCACATCCTATACAGCTAGGATGACAAAGCTGTGTTCCATTTAGCTTTAATGGAGTTACAGCTATGCTTATCAAAGTTTTATCAGAAAAAAATGTCAGGCACTTTGGGCAAAGGCGTGAAAACATCACTGTAAGCAAATGCTTACATTTGGTGTACCTAATGACAGTATAAAAATAGCTTATTCACTATTTCCCCTACATTCTAATGTCACTAGTACAGTTTTATTAGTTAGTTGCTGTTGAGAAGGAAATTAGACAAATTTTCAAAATTAAATACCCCCTTAGATGTGTTGCCCAAGGCACCTAAGATACTCAGCTTCTCCAGCATTTGTGTCTGAGCAGTTCACAAACCCAGACCCAATGGCAGATCACTGGACTGCCCATACCCTGCAGAAACATTAAATCACATGGAGGTTTACTAATCCCATTTTAAGTGCCTCAACGGACAGGTGTCCCAGTGCCAAATTCTTAGGGGTCTCTGTTCTTTGGGGCTTTTTTTTTTGTTCTGACCCTAATGTATCTCAGTGTGGGTGAATATCTTTTTCATGTCACCAGTCTGAGTAAATCTGTCATACTGATTGGAGTTTCTCTCCATTTCATGCCTTCATGGAGGATTTTGAAGGACAGTGCCACAAGCTTTGTCACAGGGTTGAACATTCTGTTGAACACAATAACTAAAATAGCAGCACAGTACATTGAGTGGCTCGTGCTCACTCTGTCACCTGTTTTCTGCCTGCAATGATGATCTTTAGTTAATACTCTTTTTTTCCACTATTTTTAAGTCTGTTAAATTCTGCATCTATTATTCACATGCTGTGCTTGGAAACAAGCCTGTGGTAGTATTTAGGAGAGTGACTTGAAAGCACTCACTCTTTCTTTCAAAAGCACAGTATATGTCTTCAGGAGTGCCGAGGAGAAGTGCTGGCAGAAGTAATACAGCAAAGCTCTGGGCTTGTTTTAGAGAAGGGTTTGATGTTCCTTTGTGTATTATTAATGAGCATGAGATTAATTATTAGAAACCCACCAGTGATACTTTCTTTGTGACTGACCTTATAATATGGCAGGCAGTATCCTTGTGTGTGGAAGCTGCCTGAGTTTTACATAAGACACAAGATCCCCATTCTCCTCCCAGCTGGATGGAGCACAAATTCATCAGGTTCAGGATGCCCGCTGAAATATTTCTGATGTGTTTGTCATTTCACTGCTTCATTTCCAGTGTTTGGGTTTGGCAGAAGGGACGTGCTGCAAGTACAGTTCAGAAGCAGCATTGCTGCCAGTCAAATACCATTTGCTAATGCATATAATGAAGAGGTCCCAGAGCAAATTTATTGTTTCCTTACAGTAAAGTGGAAATACAGAGTCTCACACTGAATTATGCATAGTGATTGTCATCATTGACAGATAAGTTGTCCCACTTTTTTAGGTTTCCAACAAGACATTATGGATACAGGGAGTTCAGAATTTGAATTGGAGCACATTATAGGAAGCAGAGTGTGGTTACAGCAGTTTATAGGAATAAAACCAAGAGGTTTCATTTCATACTTTGATTAAAGTATAAATTAGTAAGACTTACATTTAGATATTAGAAAACTCTTGAAAAAGCTTCCATTTAATATAATTTAATTCATTACCTAACTTGTATAAATCCTTCTAGTTTGGTTTTTATTTTCAATGTGTAGTCACTACTCTTCTTGACAGATCACTTCAGTAACCACAGAAAAATATTCAGTTTGCTGATTTTTCTGGTTTATAAAAAACTATACGATGCAATTTACTCTTGCTTAAAGAAAAAAAAAAAAAAAGGCACCTTAGATTTATCTCTGTTTCTCATGTGAGACGTAAGTCTGTGTGAAGCACAGCTTTCCCTGACAGGTCAGACCAAGTGCTCTGCACAACTTTCTGTTGCTGCAGAAAGCTGAAGTTTATTGTTGACAGACAAAAGAAAGAGAAGAGCTATATCAAAATAATTTCCCTTAATGTTCAAAATTTGGGTTGTGTAGCTGTTTATCCTGTGCAGGCAAATAAATGTACTTGTACATGTCCAGACTATGGCATTCATGTTCAGAGTATCAAGCAGAAAGTGTGTAATATAGATCAGTGCTTTCAACTTGGAAGCAGCTATCAGAGTATTCCTTCTCAGAAGATGACTCGCAATTTTAAAATTTACTGGCTTTTTAAATTGTAGTAAAAATATCAATAAATTGGGCAACCAGTGAAGATTGGAGCAAATCGTATTGGCCACTAGAAGAACTAAACTGACCCAGAGAAATAATCAATAGTTTCCTAGGCAATCTCCCATTACAAGCTGTAATCTGGACTGCAGGAGTCTAAAATACTTGATTTGCTCCTGAATGTATTTAGGTGTGAATTTCTCTTTACATGTGTCAGGGACATGTGTCATCCCTTTTAGGGAAGAGACTTTTTTACGAGGAGCGGTCAGTTGCTCCTTGGGAGGTAAAATAGTAACTAAGTGGTGAGACAAAGAATCAGTCGGAGCAAGTCACACGGATCTTGCAAGTTTAAATGGGGATGTGTGATATTAGACCACCCTATTATTAGCTCACCATTTCCAGTACGGTTCAAATATATTATTTCATACATGTTCATAATTTCTTTTCTGGTTTTTCCATGGATGATACTCTGGTCCCTGGTTCTTAACACTCATTCAGTGTTTTTCAAAGAGTTCATATCAACAGAGGAAGCCTGTCACCTCAGTGTTATAAGGTTGTCCAAAGATACTTATTTTCTGTAGATAGAGGTATGGCCTCTCTTATCATTTCTGAAGTCTTTCAACTTAAAATGTACTGCACAGTGAACCAATAGACCTTTAGAGCATGCTCTCTTTCATTCATGGCTCCCCTTTATGTGGTCTGCTGGGATCACTTTTCACCAGAAAAAAAATAAAATAGAATAAAAACAGAACTGACAGAAAAATCCTCCTACCAATTTCTTGTGCTGTTCCTTTTGCTGTGATTGGGGGAGTCACATATATATTATGCCATCCATATTCTATCACACATAGCAGCTCAGATTAAAGCATCAACATTCCTTTTAAATTTCTATTGATTTTTCTTTGAACTAGAAAGTAGCATCACCATTTTTGTATCTTTAGCTTGCAAGTGGAATAGGACTTGATTCACATTGTTGAAATGTCCCTAGGGCTGCAGAGACTTAGATTTACAGATCACAAGGATTTCAGGATACAGTAAGACTTTTCTTTCTGTTCTGTATCTGCAAAGGAGGAAGGCCAACATCCGAAAGGGCACTTGCAAGGTTGATCAGAGCTTGCATGGCTGAAGAATATACAAAGCAAAAGACAGAGCGAGATTCATCTGATCACATTCCCCAAGGACAATACCTACTTCCTAAAATAAATGAACAGAAGCACCTTCTTCAGAATAGTGCAGGGCCACAATCTAGAAGCTGCTGCTCAATTTTCTACAGTTCTGGCAGTTAGGACCGGGGGATGCATCATAGGCAGCCTTCAGAAGAAGAATCACACAATTACTCACAGCATTTTTATAACATTCTACTTTATTTTTCAGCTATTGTGTGACATCAGAATAAATGAAAAGGGGAGCTGACCCACAGTCAATATAATTAATATCATTTGCCAGAACTTCACTGACTGTAGCAACCCTGCATCAGTCCATACCAAATGAGGTTCTGAGCCAGTAGTCTTTCCTGTGCATAGATAAATACTTGGTTTTTGGTTTTTGGGTTTTTTTTTTTATTTATCTCACTCCCCAGACAGCTATCCAGACAGCTGGGTACATTTTGATAAAACTCCCAAGAGCAGCAGAAGAAAAAGAGTCCTGTCTACGGGTGTGGCATGGTTTGGGAATGTTACTCCCAAATGTAGTGCTCCCATGGAGACTCTGCATGTGCCACTCACTCTTCCAACTCTCCTGCTGCAGGGTGGAGAGGAGAATTGAAGGCACAAAAAGTAAAGATAACAGGTTGAGATAAGAACAATTTACTGGAAACAGCAATGTGATAAGAAAATGAGCAGTAACAGCAACAATACTAACTACAAAGTGTAAAAGACAGGCAAACAATTCACACATGGTTGCTCAGAGTGCATGTTACCCAACCACTCTCAGCCTCAGAATGAGAGTTACAGGACCACTCCATCTGCCCCATTTACCTGGCTGGAAGGAACACACTGTCCCCAGAAGAGACTTCTTACTCCTGCCCTGGCAATGACTTGAGGTGGTATAGAATAACTTCTGGGTCCTAGCCATGCCCTCTCCTGGCTACTGCAAATAATGAACCCTGTCCTGACTGTAACTTAAGACATTATCCAGCCCTTATCCTATACCATCAATATCATACCTTGATTCTACACCTTGGAACTATATACAGAGATATATACAAGCACAATTCCCATAGGCAAATGTCCCTCCAAGATATCTGTTGAGTTCCTTGAGTACATGTCTGTGGGTTCTCTGTCCTGGATGTCTTCCAGGGCAGGAGGGTTGGTGTGCTGTCAGGTGGTTGCAAGCTGCATCACGAGCTCATGACCAGTGTCTCTGGAGCAGTCCATACTCACTGTCCATGGTAGTTACAGCATTCAGCTACTAATATTATACAATGAAACATTACATACTGCTCTCACCTAAAAACCAAATCCTCCTGAGGTACACATCCTGCTTCCCCATCCAACTGCATTAGACACCAAGTGCACCAAGGTCATTGAGAAAAATAGTCCCACAGATGGGTTTGTCTTTGCTTAAAGCAGGACTAATCCAAACTGTCTCCCCTAACACATTCAACTGTCTCCCCTAACACATTCATCAGATGCACCACACAGGGACTTTATCCTGTCTATGATTTGTGAAGGTTTTGATTGGGTAGGACCAGCTCAGCTCAATTGGTGGAGCTTCTAGTGGTAACTGACCAGGTGGCCTTGCTGAATGAAGGTCCCAGTGTGTGAAGGTCCCCCCAGGCATTGCTTTCAATGTGGTTTTTAGCAGTCCATTATATTTTTCAACTTTCACAGAGGCTGGTGTATGAATAGGAATATGGTATTCCCATCCAATACTGTGCTCTTTTCCTTATAGCTAACCTAAACCTCCTCTGACTTAGCTCCATGCTGTTTCCCAGAGTCCTCTCTCTGGCCACAAGAGTGAAGAGATCAGTGCCTGCCCCTCTGCTTCCTTCCAGGCTGACCAAACCAAGGCACCTCAGCCACTCCTCATCTGGCCCCTCAAGGCCCCTCACCATCCTTGTGCCCTTCTTTGGATGCTCTAACAGCTTAATGCCCAAAACTGCACACAGAACTTAGAGTGAGGCTGCCTCGGTGCAGAGCAGAGTGCGATAAGGGCGATTTATGGAAAGAGCAGTGAGATCAGTTTTAATAGCTAAGTGTACAGGATAGTGTACAACATGAGGTGGTGGAGAATAACCTCCATGTCCTACCCATGGCCCCTCTTGACTATTGAAAAGATTAGCAACCTGGCCAGAACCGAGACAGGGTGCATCTTGTGTCTGCTCTTAACAAGAGTAAGGCTGCTAGGTGGAAGTGAATTCCACTGTACCTCCATCCTGCTCTCCACATTTATTATCTCTAAAGTGATGGCCAGATTTTCTTTGCTTTAGCTAAATAATTTTTACCTCGTGTATCAACCAAGCCAGATTTTATCTCCAAGAAGCTGAAGGACTCCCTTTGCTATAGAATTGTACAGGGTGGCTTCAGCAGACCATGTTGTTGAGTATTTGTAGGTTTTACCAAAAAAAAGTAATACCCTATCAGTTTTTGAATATTAATATATTTGTCTTTCAGAAGAATGCTATTAGTTTTGTGTGAGTGTTTTACTGTACTTTGATAATCAGTTTCTGTGCAAAAGTTCCTATAGTTTATTGCCTTTCTAAATTACTGGGATAAATTGTTTACATTCCTCATTTCCATAGTTCATTCTGTGATTGTGGGTGTTGCAAGATGCTATTAACTGCTCAGCAAATTAGACTGATGAGAGAATTAACTCATTTAGGAATAAGGCTATATTACAAAGTGTTCAGTGTTGTCAAATTCCTTCCTTTCTTAATGCGCTAGTTTAAAACACAGCAGGAAAATTAAACCCACTCAAGCTACTCCCTTTCCTCCACCCTCTTCTGACAGTGGAGGAAAGATTATAAACTGGAGTCACACTTCAGTGAAAAATCACAATAACCACAAAAATATTAATAAAAGAGCATAGAAAAGAGAGTGTTTTGCACAACAAAGTGTGTTCATCACTGAACAAACAAAAAAACTTCCCAAAGACAATGCCCAACGTGGTTTTCCCAGACAAAGGCAAAAACGGTGACTGGTCCTGTGCTGGGCCACATGGTTTTTGGGGAGGAAAAAAAAAAAAAAGGCAGTATAATGTCAGGGAGAGTCACAGCTTAACTTCCCTCCCTCAGCACAAAAACTCCTGAAGAACCTGGTGGGACCTGGGAGGGCTCTGAAGCAGGTCAGGGGACCCTTCTCCTGGGCCCGACTCAGTGGGAGCAGGAGTGGAGCTCGGCAGTTCTGGCTGCAGCCATGCTCCCAGTTGCAATTCCTGTGCCTGGACCGGTG
>VWZP01002089.1:74705-172372 GCA_013396995.1 Dicaeum eximium | reverse complement strand
CAATTCCTGTGGCTGCACCTTAGCCCCACGCAGCTGGGCTGGGCTCTGCTCCACACTGCTGCTGCTCTCTTCCCTCTGTGTCTTTTAGCACCAAGCCAGAAAGATGCAGCTCAGAGGAATGGGGAAAAGACTGACATTGGCAGAGAGGAGCTGGCTGTGCCAGGCTGATCCCAAAACTTGCATACCTCCTCCCCTGAGCCCATGAAAAGATAGCAACCCTGCCACTGCTGGCCCTGACTCCCTCCTGAAACCACATCCCACCTCAATATGGGTGGTAGAGAATTAAACTGTGCTACAAACTCCACCCCATTTCTCTACAACCCCTTACCTCAAAAATACTTATCATACAGAAAAAGAAATCTCTTTTCTGTTGAACCCAATCAGGCAGTATTTTGTCATGAATGTGCAAATACAACTTTTCTATGCTCATTGCAGGAAGGCTGGAACTAGATGATCTTTGAAGATTGCTTCCAACCCAAACTATTCCATGATTCTGTGATCTCTTTGTGTTCAAACAGTTAAAAAGAACACTAGGTGCGTGGTGATGCCTTTTGTTGAGATTGTTGGTTCAGGCTATTAGGCCAGCTCAGAGGACAGCTTCATGGTCAGAAGGGAGCTTGTAATGTATGGATTTCAGAGCTTGCTGTAACCTGTCTTGTAGATGAGTGGAGTATTCATTTTGTATTTGTTTGGCTCTTGAAATTATTTTTTGACATAGGGTTTTTTTCAGCTCAGAGTCAGTGGGGTACATTTCTAGAAATACAAACTGAAAATTATGTTGTATCATTATATTTCAGTAAGAATTAAAATACTTGCATTTTCTTCTGGAACTCAGGTCTCATTTCAAAAAGTAAATATTGCACAGATTTCTGCAACCAAGTTCTGCCTGCTCTGTGTTAGGATCCAGTTGTTAAGAGATGCCTCTACCTGAATTAAGGTGCAAACAAGACCATACACCAAAATCAATAGTACAGATTTTATTTAATTGTTAATTTTATTTTATTTTATTTTATTGTAAGTTTGGAGGGGCGGTTTTTGTGAGGTGGCAACAGAAATAGGAATAGGAGGAAGAGGGGGAAGACAGAGTGTCAGATTCAGCAAAAGATCCCGCCACGTGAGTTCTTCTGGCATCCTGCTTGCTTTTCTTCACACTGGATCACTCAGTGCTGGGGGTCCCAGAGTGTTCTTCTGGAGCTGCCACTCTTTGCCAGGTCCAGGTCCCCACTATCCATGAGGCATAGATGCTGTTCCCATAACTTGGAATGGCATGTGTGTAAACAGCTGTTTCCTTTCTCACAGTTCGCCATGGTGGGAATTTTTGTCTGGATAGGTTACCCAGATCCGCCTCACCAGGCCTGGCATCTTCCTGTTGTTGCTCTCCATGCTTTTCCCACAATCTGCACAGTGGAATTTGCCCAATGTGCTAATTCCAAACCTTCACCTCCATTTAGGTCTGGTATTAATGCCTCCCTATTTGCCATGTGTGCTTTTCTTAAGTTCCTTTTGTGGTGGCTTATTTTACAAGAACTTCTTTGACAGTGTTTGAAGCAGTTCATTGTGCTCTTGAGGTCCTTACACCCTAATTCCTGTAGAGGCAGAGCATATCCAGCAGGGCATACAGTGGGATTTATTAGGCTACTAGTCAATGATAGTTCTGGATTTGAAAGCTGGTGTGTCTGGAGTCATTGCTCAGTACCAGTTTGATACTAAATCATGCATCAGAAGGATACGCAGTGTTTGGCAGCAATCTATGATTTCTTTCTGACCCATGCAGAACTACTTTTCAGTTACACAAATTACAGAGGGAAAAGAGGTGGGGAAACCCACTTAAATATTGTTCATTTCTTTTGGCCATTTCTTTGATCCATGTTTTTTATCTGAGAGGAAAGCAGTGTGTCTAATGGGAAACTCTAATATTTTATGAAACAGTGGGACTTAAAGATCTGCTTAGGCAATCAGTACTTCAGCAGAATGAAACACTATTGCAACAGAAGGAGAATTATACACCAATTATTTACCCAGTCAGGAAAAATTATGCTCCATAACATCAAAGGACTTCAGTTAATGAAATAATACAAAGTGAACTGTTTTTTACCAAGCCAGGAAATGTTTATTCATCAAAATGCCACAGGCCAATAGTTTCAGACTGCATTTAAGATTATAAACCCAGAGCAACACATGTATGTGACTATATGTGACTGGTTCTAGGAACAGACATGAAAAAAATAGCTGTGTAATGCTTATGCAAATTTAAATGAGTTGTTGCAAGTAATTAACTCATCCTTATTATCCTTCAAATAATGTTTTCTGTATTATTGGGAAAATATTTTTTCATCCTGATTATTCCCAGCTCATGTATTTGTTTGTTTTCTGTACTTTTCGCAATCTCCAATAATTCTGCTTATTTTCATAAACTTCAGAACTCTCCCCTAATTTTTCCTCTTACATTGGTTCCTTTATTTGAAACTTCCTCAACTGTTTTATCTAAACCAAGCAAGCATGCAAAGCAAAGATAGCTGAGGTGGCAATTTTGAACATTTTTTTCCCAGTTATTTTTCCCAGTAGTATATGTGATTAGAAGTCTTCTGTATGTATCAGAATTTTCTAAATGAGTTCTCTCTGTTTTATCTTCTGCATGAATTCCAAGGAAATTGATATGCAGGGTTAGCAAGACAGAACTGTTAGAATCTGAATCATCCCTTATTCCAACAACTTCCTTATGCAAAAGGGACAAGAAAATGGATTAAAAAGGAAAGGTTACCTGGGAGTGAAGTAACAATGCCGCAGAAAAGCCTGGGAATATGTAACAGGGAGGTGAGAGGAATTCTTTCAAAGCACAGGAAATCCACAAAGACTCAAAAGGGAAAAGTGAATTAGTAGGAGGCAATGCATGTAATGTATCAGCTGTCTTGCAGAAATTCTCTCTTCTTATGTACTGTTTTGCTTTGTTTTATTTTTGACAGAAAGCCTGTGTAAACCTTGCTTTGTGTTCAGCTGCACCACATTTGGTGCATAACAGCCACTGCATGCCTTTGCAAGTGTAGCCTATGAAACAGTATGCAGTTCTAACCATTACAGAAGGCTAGGGGGAAGAAAATATAGTAGTTCCAGGCTCTGAGCAGCTTTGTTGTGAATCATACTGAGAGCTTACCCCTAAGTTCCCCTTTTCTGTACAATCTAAGGGCAGCTGGGATTCAGTTAATATTCCTTTAATGTAATGGGTGTTCAACAGGGGCAATTCAGACAGGTCTGTCACATGACATCTAAAAACACTGGCAGAAAACTTACTTTTTAGCTCTGGATGAAAGTAGGCAAGATGCAGCTGACATTTCACCACATGGGCATCTTATCTGTTATAATTTGGCCTCTTGTATCTGCCACTCTAATCCTCCGTGTCATATCTGATACAAAAACTGATGACAAAGGAAAGCTGAGATTTATTCAGAATTTATAGGGAAAAAAATTTAAATAATTGGACTGAAATAGGAAATGCATACCTTAACAGAGTATCAAAAGAAAATATTTTTTTCATTACTTAGTGCCTCCAGCACTAAGCACTTCTTCACTTCTTTAATGACATGGAACAGTCTGTGCCTTATTACTTCTTCCATTTAATCTTGTAATTCAGTCTGTTAAGGTTCCACTTTTGCAACAGCACAGGTGTAACTCTGAATATGTAGGCTAGTAGGAATACCACTGTTCTGCTCCTGGAAGTCTTATTTATTTACAACAAAAGGTGTGATATTCAAACCAATATAAAACTTAATGCCAATGGTGAGTTGAAATATTTTTATTCACTTCCTTAACATTATGGGGCATTACAGTGAAAATAAAGAGGGAAATATTAAACACATTGTACAAGTCTACTCTTGAGACAAATGTACTTGGAGTTTTACTAAGATTAATTCTTCCTACTGTCTTTAAAAGATGGCAGATTAAATTGGTAAGTAGACAGCTGGTAAGTACAACATTTTTTCAAACAGCAACAGATGCAAATCCAAGAATATCTCCAGCTGATTTAAATGCTTTTCAAAAGATGGAGCAAAGATTTAAATAGGAATCTGCAAAAGTGAAAATCCATAGTGATAATCAAAAATATGAAGAAGTTCAGCAAGTTTTAAGAAGGCAACATCAGAATGATGTCAGAGTCATTTCGGGTTGAAATCCCTCTTACTTGTTTTTTTATTGTCTGTGTCTCATAATTTTGCCTTGTAGGAGTTATATTGTGTCTAAAGTAAGGTATTGCAAGAAAAGTGGTCCAGGAAAGTGGATTGGAAATTGTTCCTTCGACTGTGGTGGCAGCCACACAAAATCTCAGCTAGTGCAAGTAAGACCCTCCTTTTGCTGCAGTGCTGTAATCTGACAGTGCAGCAGTCCTCATTTCCCGTGAAGGTTTTGCATGGCCAGACTTCTGGGTTTGAGTGGTACTGGAAATGTAGGAATTTGTGGACATTGAAATGAATCTGAGCAGGTAACGGCAGGAGGAGAAGGCATGCAAAGATTGTCAGTGTGCTGCAGCTGCAGTCCGGTAGCAAAAAGCTGAAGAAGAAGCTGCTGCTACAGACAGAGCTAAAAATAGCCACTACCCCCTCCTTCCACTATGAGATGAATTAAGTTTTAAGTTCATTTCCATCCCACTCCAGCAAGCAGTAACACTTGGCTGGGTGTGAGGAGAGATAAGGTTGTGTGTGATCCCACAGCCTGGAAAACAGGTCTTCACAGCATGTTCCTGCAGCATCTTTCTCTGTGTTCCTCAGCTTTGTAACTGCACAGCAGAGATCTGTGCAGATCTAACACAAAGAATTAGCTTTGAGGTCCTGACTACTGTATGATCATTTCAGCCAGCTTCAACAGGCAAAATGGACTATAAATATTTATTATGTTATCTGAACTCTTCCTTTGCAGAGTTCATTAGTCCATTTATTCAAAGGGGAAAAGAATGCAGCCGTGGATTGTTGTATTCAGGAAACATTAGGTCAGAAATACCTGACACACTCTTAGTAGCTTTCTGAGTAAGAAGAAGTAAGGAGGGAAGGTAATATGTCCTGCTAAATGCCTGATATATTATAAAATAATTTAAGTGAAACGTGCAAAAAGTATGACAGTTTGGCAGAGGAAATACTAAGTATAGTTCTCATAGAAAAGAACTTTGCATATGCAATGTATTTTCTGTATAGGCTGCTATTTTTTGACCAAGTGCACTTTCACTGTTTTAGTGTTGCATAGAAAACATGGTCACTACTACTCAGTCCTCCTGACCAGCTTATATAAACATTAGTTAAAGCTGCTAGAGATTATTTGCAGAACATTGGATCTGATGAAGTCAAATATAGGATAGCTTGGGTAGTGTAATATTTGGGATTAGCATAATAATCTCTTTAGGGAAAGTGTGCAGTATCAGCAGAGCCATTGCTTGAGTCTTTGAGGGAAACAGAAACTCTACAGTAATAATTCAGCATATATTATATACTTAGATCTTTCCCTATGAATAGGGAAAGTTTCTGAGCTCTTTAGGGGGCCCATGATAAGGCCTTGATCATTTAGTTAAATGACACTGATTTAACTCAAATGTGGAGCCCAAATCATCAGTTTGGCAACATGTTTTTGTTGTGTAATAACTTGTGTTACTGTAGTACCATCCTTTGAAGTTACCCACATCATTTCCATGAATTTGAGTTACTGGGGAAAAGAGTTCATAGATTAATAGAGAGAAGTCCACCTTGAGAGGCAATGAAAATGTTTCTATACAGATTTACAGAGTGTTAGGTGAGCCATCAGAGTTTACTGATCCTTTGACACTCTCTGACTTCTGTGAGCACAGACTTCCAGGGATCACGTTTTGAGCCATAGCTTCTGACAAGGCACCTGAGTTCTGTCTTTTGGGATCTGGAGAATGGGCCATACTTTGTGTTGGTCATCACTGCCCAACAGAGGATACAGGCAGGGTCTGCTGCTCTTCTGCTGTCTTCCTTGCCCGTGAACCATTCCAAAAAACCTGTGTAAGCCCTGAACACTTGTGCTTGTTATGCACTTCAGCCACTCTGTTTTGTACAAATTAAACAAACAAACAAACTTCTAGGTAGCAATGTGTGTACCTTTGGCAGATTCCTAATCTCTTAGTGTTTCACAGAGTGCTGTGACATTCTTGGCTGTACAGTATTTTTTTGGAGTCCAGGAAATTTCATCACTGTTGTCTTGTAATAACCCAAGGAAAATCCAGGTTTTTTGTTAATTTACAAATTATTTAAATTAATTTATATAATCAGGTCTGCAGAAAATAAAAAATACTTGTGATCCAAAATATATCATTATCTCCAACATTATATCTCTGCTCTTAAAATTGTCACCTTTTTTTGCTCACAACACTCAGCCTTGCAGAGGCTTGAAGTCCTTTGCTCCTATCTAAGGTATGATAAAAAGCTAGAGGTCCAAAAGCATTTATTTTAAAAAGACTGTATGATATTAAATATATCTGCAAATCTCATCTCATCTGTAACTGTGGGCCACGACAAATCTAAAAACTTTTCTGTATTCATAAGTTGTTAAATTACAGTGCTAGATCCAGTGTATTTATTACACTTAGGAAAGGAAAGAAACAGTATTTGGACAAAACATTCTTTATTACTTCAGTGCTTATTAGCACTTAAGGTTGTTATACTCTGTTTATTTTTTCTCCTTATAATTTCACCTTCTCTGCTGAATATAAAGGCAAGTATATCATTCTTTCCAGACTTCCAAAATTACTGTGCAGCAATAAGATACACATAGATGAGATAAAATGAACAGTTTATATTACCTTTAGCTGTGGAGCAGCCGTAATTATTTGAACTCATATTCATCTGTTTCAAACCATTTGACAATGTTCAGTAAACATTGCTATTGCCATGGAACTCAGGAAGACATCTTCTAAAGTATGTATTTACAGTGCAGATATAAGCATATTTCTTCAAATGCAAAAAGACTGCTATAGAGCACATAATTTTGAAACTTTTCATCACTCTACAGACATTATCACACATATTTCTAAGGCTTGATCTTTTGTTTTACTACATTTTAAATGCATGCAATAACGATGCACAGAGTAACTGCATAAAAACTTGCCATTAAAAAAGCTTTAGGTTTTAAAATACTCGTTCCCAATAGTCTTTAGAATAGGCATGCAAAAGGCAGAGTTGGTCTGTAAGGAGAGTTGGTATACAATTCAGTGTGCTTTAGTTTGGTTTGGGTTTTAATTTGGGGGGTTTTTTGTTCACTTTTTCCCCACTGGGAGCACATGAAAGGGGAAGGTGAAAAAGAAAACATATTACCAAATAATCTTCCAAGTGACGTTGGTTATAAACTAAAAGAACTTCAGCTAAGAGTGTGAGACAATGAAAGAAATCAGACATGACAATTGCATGCATTTATGGGAAGAAAAAACCTTCTTTTTTTGCACCAATGTACCTGATTTCAATTTTGAGTAATGATCTAGCAGATTTCTCAATATCCAAATTCTAGGGCTATTGCTTACCTTGATACTCATGACACATCTTTATTGTTATGTACAGACGACATCTAATATCTGTGCCAAGTGAGACACAGAGATATACAAGGACTGCTGCTTCTTGGGATTTGTATATCTGTGCTCAGATGTGTATGTGTGTATCTGTGAGGTGTAGGACTGGCTTATTTGGGAACCATCAGCTTTGCAGAGAGTCTTCGTTGCAATAACAAATCCGAGTACCAGACCCACAGTCAGACTTTAATGTATCTCTGTGCAAAAGTGCAAAGATTCTGTGAAAACATTGCTTTTCTGGGTGAACTGCACCATATCAGTTTACTCTAATGGCTCATTTGGGGTATGATTGACAGCTAATGTATCTACAGACATTAATTAACATTACCTGGAATTAATTAACTTCCTGAGATATTACTAACTATATAGGTCTCGCTGCATGAGGTATGACAGAGGCTGTAAACATAAGTAGTGTCCCCAGCTGTATATTTTCAGATTATTAAATGCAAAGCACCTGACATCTTGCTGAGCAGCTAGAGAACATCTATTCCAGTAGTAAAGGGGATGCCAAGATCTCATTGCCAGCCTGACTTACCATGGAAACTTCTGCTGACAGTTACATGCAAGGAAAAAAAGCATTTACTCTGTTCACAGAGGTCAGAATAAAAAGGCAGAGTTGGCAAGTAGATAAAAATACTGAATGTACTTAATTTGAAATCAGTTAGGAATAGAAATGTGAAAGTGAACTGGGCCAATCTACCAGCAGTTTTCAAGGAACTCCAACAAAAGGATGATGGGAATTCTTGAAAGGTGAAGCAACTGGTTTTTTTCACTATCAGTTCTCTGATTAGCCTTGATGCTCCCAAGTGCAACCCTTCCTGGATCTACACATTAGAGAAAGGACTTCCTTTCAAAGTTTATGCCTGTCATGCTTCCTTATCATCTTTTGATCAAGAACTAAATACTGAAAACTCAAGTCTTTATTCCCCCTTAATCCAAAGATACAGGTCTGTGAGATTATAATCCTGTCTTTCCCAAGTGAAGTTCTTCAGATATTAAACTGAAATTATATAAAAGGTGAGCTTTGTTTTTCTCTGGTAGGCATCACATGCATGTGAGTGGCAATCCCCACAAATACACATCAGACACATTAGCTGCCTTCTTGACTCTTTCCTTCATTTCAAGAGGAATTCAGAAAATGACCTCTCTCCCATTACAGATTCACTCCTAATTTCACCCATATAACAGCTCTTGAAACATGATTATTTTCCTCTCTTTAGGATTTCTGTGCCCATGTGTAAATACTGTATTGGTGAAAAAAAAATGGCAGCTCAGTGTACTTTTTATTTTTCTTGGGGTGCATTTGAGCTAATGTTTTGTTTGAAGATGTTTCTAATTACTGATTTGTTTATATGTAAGTGTTCATTTCAAATATGTGAGACAATTTTGGATTTGCTTCCTTGATAGAATTCCATCCTACTTTCTGTTTTCATGAGAATGAATTGGATTCCAGGCTGTTATCCCGTCATCTGTGATGTAAAATTACAAGTCATGTAGAATTAATTAATTTCCATTGTGGCATTACAATTTTTAGACTGTCCCATAAAACTGGAGGCAGTTTCTTGTCTTAAGGAACTTTCCACTTAAGAGTAAATTAAGAGATGAATACTGCAGAGACATGACCCTGTGATATTGAGGAAGGATGCTGCAGCTGGTGGTAGGGGGATCACTGTGCAGCATATATCCAAACATCATAAATGTTTGCTTAGACATTAAGGTGATAGTGTTTTTGCAGGCTTTTATGGAGTGGTACTTCTCAGTGTGTTTCCTGAAAATTGGACAAGTCGGCTCAGATTGAAGCTTGCTTGAAAAGAGGCAGGAGCCATTTTTCCTGCTCATAATCTCAGAGTAAAAATTGCTGAGAAGACAAGTGGAAAGACTTTTGAAGTGGAGCTAAGTAGTTTTGCTCGAATTCCTTCCTCATGTTTACTACATTGGGAGAAAAGAAGTTCTGTTCCTGTGCTGGTGAAATCGTTGTGGCAACTCCACTATTGTTTGTTCATTCAATTTTTGCCCTCAATATTTAGCAATTGGCACTTGGTCAATGTATTTTATATTTTTAAAGAGCTCAGAAGAAAGCTGCTTAATTTATAATAGCTGCAAAGAGAGTTAGATATACAGCTCCCTGAACTGTTTGTTGGTTTAATAGGTGAAGGGAGTAAGAAAAATAACATAAGATCATAGGTGGACAAATAAAAACAGAATGTGCAAAAAGTGCAGTATCCTGTGTCAACTACTAATACCAAGGCTGTGCGTTTAGTCTCCATACAGGCCACTCATTTAAGAGTTGAACTTGGTGATTCTTGTGGGTCCCTTTCAACTCAGAATATTCTGCAATCTGTGACCCGTGATTATATCTGCAAAAGAAACATGGTACACTCTGTGTTCATTGCAGTATCTCAAGACCCTCCTGGGAATACACAGGTTTCTTTTTTGTCTGGCCTGTGCAATCAAGATTTCTGTTAGGAATCCTGAAATTTTTCTGATGTTTGTGAAAAAAATATCTGGGACAGTAGCGAAATACACTTTTCCAAACTTATTCAAATGCCTTCTGTATCCTAAGGATCTCTTTTCTGTGAGTTCTCTTAAGGAGAAACAGTAGCAATTTCCTAGACAAACCTGCATTTATTAATTTATAGAATGGTTATTTTCAAATAAAGGTTTGAATTAACTGAAGAGTCACAAATCTAAAATATTTTCTATGTATTAATTGAAACCCAAAGCCTTAGCATTTAGGGACTTGGTCCACAAATACCATGAATGTAGAGCTTATAATTGAAACAGATGCATGAAATTATTGTTTGCTTACAGTAAAAAGTACTGTGCTAAATGCAGTCAGTGTCACAGGATCAATTCTTCTCTCTCTGTTCCTATCAGAGTTAGAAATGGTATATGCAAGTCACATTGAGAATACCTTGATATTTTTGTGGTGTTTTTTTTTCTCTGTCCTGACTTTTTCTGCTGATTTCTTTCTATTCTCATTGTAGTTCCTGCTTCTGACATTGACATATGTCAATGAAACATCAAGCAGCACATGGTCCCAGAGCTGAGACTTTCTCCATCCACATGACTCTCAAGTGGAGACCTGGGAGCAGTTACTCAAAGTAGCCTCACAAACAGCAGAGCCTGGAGGCGTGTTTAAGTGTTTTTATTATCCCAGTGGGCATAAGGCATAGGAATTTTTGAGCAGGATCAGCCTGGAAAAATTTCCAAAGAGCTGCAGGTGCTTCTCTGTTAAGGAGTTCCCTCTATACAACATGGATTAGGAGCAGTTTTAAAAGTGGTTTGGTTGCCTGAGCCTAAAAAACACTAGATCAGAGAGAGTATGTCAGGAAAACAAGCTCACAGTGGGGAGCTAAAGTCTCTTCAGCCATCTATGTAAGTTCCTCTTGCCTGGTTCCCTTGGGATATTCTGTCCCAAGGGAATAAAGTTAATTGACTTTCCAAAGAAGAGGGCCTGCTAGTGCCCACCTGTGCAGTTTACCCCTTGCCCCTAGAGTAAGCCTCTACACTGAATAGGAGGATAAAGGAGTAGGGTATGCAATGCACCTTTCAGGTGGGAAGTGTGGTGGTGGCTCGCTGGGACACAGTACTGAGTTTTGGTTGTTTAACTACCAGGTGGTGGGAAGAAGGAAGTGGTAGGAAGGAAATTTCTGGCTTCTGCTAAAAGAGACAAATGATAATCATGAGTAGGAATGGGGCATAATCCAGGCTGTATGTTTGTATTTTCACTGTATCCACTGTGCAAGCATATTTAGTGCTTAGTTTACAATGTGCATTTTTAAGCATGGGTTTTTTCCAGGTTTGTTGATCTTTTCAACAGCCCTCAAGTTCGAAATGGGACGCTCGTTTTAGGATTAGCATCTGGACAATAATCTTGTTTCCCTGTCTCAATCCATTTTAGAGTTAAATGTGTCTTGTTAAAGTACTAACAGTTACCTATCCTCATGCTTGGGCTCTCTCTACTAAAAAAGCTTTCCTACTAAAGGATTTGATGGGTGACTTGATTGCAGAGAACTGCTGCTGTTCCTGCCCTGGGCATGGAGAAACAACATCTGCCAGGAGTACTTTCCAAATGTGATGCTGCTTCTGAGTAGGGAGGCATGCATGCTACTCAGAAGAACAAATGACAGGGAGAGAAGATAAGTTTAACATGTCTTCTCAGTTCATCTGATTAAAATAAAGGCACAGTTTTTCCTTACATGTCTAAGTATCTGCTCTTACAGCATCATCAGAGGAAAGACACGGGATTCAAAATAATTGAGAGAATCAAACAGTTGTGTTAGCAAAAAAAAAAGTGTTTTCCTTCTCAGAATCAGATGACCACTATGCTTGTAAATCAGATGACCACTGTGCTTATGCACATCCATATTTAAACATTTTCAAACTGTAGCTGACTCTCCCAGTGCATAGCCACTGGCTACCTAAACTTCATATGTGGGCCTTGCCTGCCAATGACCCAGTGTTGAAACCAGTAGTTTGAAAAGACAGGAAGATTTTAAGCAAGCTTTTATCAGCAGTCTCTGACAGTGGTATTAGTAACTTCATGTCTTGAATGTAATTTGAAGAAAGTGAAAACTTCATCATCTCTACTCTGCTTTAAAAGGGCCTTCAAAATACACCCTGTATTTCTACCTCAGGAAAATGGAAAGTCACAAATACTTGAAGAATGTAGGAAAGGACAGCCCAGATTATTGTTTAGGACCCCTAATGACTATCACTACTGATAATAATTATAAAATTAACCAGTAAAAAAAAAAAATTTAAAAATGAATACGAGAAAAAACTTAATAATTTTGAGACATTTTAAAAAGTTGAAGAGTTTTGTGGGATGTGGCTGAAGCTACATAATGTGAGGCATTTAAAATTTGCCAAACCAAAACATTTAGAAACAGACCTACAATACATTTTTCTATTGTTTGGGTTCAACTGGTAATCTGCTATTTCTAAAGATGTCCTTTTCAGAAAAAAGAAATTAAATACAGTTATATACCCAAAATATCTGTCTTGTTTTCTTTTTCAGCACAAATTGAAGTGATACCATGCAAAATTTGTGGTGATAAATCCTCTGGAATACACTATGGAGTCATCACATGTGAAGGCTGCAAGGTATGAGATTTTAATACAGCATAGTCATCATCATTTGCATTAGCCTCAGGCACCTCTGTACAATGATACACTCTTACAAGCTTTCAAACAAGTGGTAACAAGGGCTGTAAAGCCTACTGATGATAAAGATGCATTTCATGCCTAATTTTCCTAGTTGCTTTCCATTTTATCAAATAGTCTTTAGAGCTACCTCCTTGTTTGAAACATTAATTAATTACATCTGGTGCAGTGTAAGTGCTGACACCAGCAGAGGCTGGCAACAGGAAGTCACACCTGTTCTACCTTAAATCAGCTTTGAAAGAGGTGGATTTCTTATCTTGTTTCCCATACAACCCATGTAGGATTACAGTTGGCATGTTACTTCTGGTCAGCCTTTTTTAAGAGCTTACAGGTGTGAGTTTGGTTCTTTTTTATCTCCTCTCGCACAATCTGCAGACCAAACTGTAATCTCCACATGAAATAATGCCTTACATTATGAGCAGTTGTAAAAGGATCCTTTGTCTTCTTCCTTATAGGCTTTAGTGCAGAAGCAATTGCTGGGAATTGCAGATTTAAAAAAAAGGCTGGAAGTGGGGAGATTCATCAGCATATTGCTGCTTAGACATAGCAACTTATTATTTCAGGCATTAGTTCAAATAACACAAATCAGACCCAAGTGAAGAGAAGAAAAGCTTCAATTTTCAATTTTAAAAATTGTCTGTGATTTTATTATCTAATGAATTACATTGTTACTCAGGACAAACCAAAATTTCATGCTACATGTTGGTCTATCAGTTTTAATTGTAAATGAGAAATTGCAAAGATGGAGAGGCAGCATCTCTGATTTCTTGCACACAGAAACACACAAACTGGGACGTTTAAAATGGGTGCCTATTTGCAGAGTGAAATCACAAGTCTCTACCTAATGCTTTACAAAGTATTATAACAGCTGAAAAATCTGAAAATTTGGGTGCACCCATATGCAAAAGAAATATTTTCATGCCAGTACATTGGGGACCAATATGCTGGTAAAGATCAGCGTTTTTTTCAGGAACATTAACAATTGGAAGCAGAGCAATTTGCAGTGTATCTTTGTCTTACCATGGCACTGGACTAGAAATAAGCATCATCTTATGACAGTCGTATGAAACAGCATTAAACTAATTGATCTGATACTTCAAAATTGGCACAAAAGCTACAGAAGGAAATTAAGCAGAAAAAGAGCATCTTCTCTCAGTACTCAGAGCTCACAGACTGTCTAGGGGTATAGTCTTCTGTAGAAGTAATTAGGGTTAATGCTGGCCCTTGTGTGTGCCTCAAGAGGAGATGATGCCACTGTGCTCTGTGAGTAGACTGCTTATTGAGATAAAGAGATTCTCTTCCACTTAGAAGTTTTAA
The DNA here is from genome assembly GCA_013396995.1 of Dicaeum eximium. Classification (NCBI taxonomy): domain Eukaryota; kingdom Metazoa; phylum Chordata; class Aves; order Passeriformes; family Dicaeidae; genus Dicaeum; species Dicaeum eximium. Next base: position 158,331 of record VWZP01002089.1, on the reverse strand, counting down.
CCCTATTGGGCTTTTGCCAGTTTTGCTGTATCAGATCAATTAATCTAATCTTGTTTTGCGAGCCTGTGTGAAAAAAAGGTGTTGGTTTTTCATGTCAGTTCCACTGGGAGGCATCCCAGTCTGCCAGAGCTCCCTGCTAAGGTAGGTACTGTTTCTGGCAGAGCAGCTCTGCATTCCATTTAAGCACTTAAATAGCTATTCACTCAGCCTGCATTCTGGTCATCTCTGGCTCTTTTGTCTTGGTTTGCTAGAAACCTGAAATGGTTAAGAATAGAGGCCATGAGTGGAAGAAAGAGGGCAGAATCACTCCACAAGCATGCACACATGTTGAGCCAGGCACCAGGCAGCCACAGCATTTCAGGATACCACATCCAAGAATTACAGTGCCAGTGGCGGTCCTGCAAACTTCATGGAACAGAAAATCCTTTAATTCAGTGTCCCTACATGAGCTATGCTGCTGCAGATCCATATTCTGAGTGCTTAAGGGTCATCTGAAATATTACTGTTGGTTTGTGTGCATGCCTGCCTTGTGCAGTGCACCTGCTGGACCCTCTGAGCCAGTTTGCAGCTCTGACTCTACTCCTACAGAAAGGGTGAGACCTGAAAATAAGTTTGCATCACATCTATCTCTGTGGCTGCTTCTTCACTAAGAAATCTTTTATCATTTCTTGTGCCTAGCTCGAAAGCAAAGTACTTTCTACCACTGTTTTGTCATGAATTAGAAATTAGTTTGTTCAGTGATTTCCCTTCTCAGACTGGCTGTGGGTGGTGGGTGAAGTGATTTGTTCAAAGACTTGTTGTCCATGTTGGAAGTACTGGGAAATCTGTCTTTAACTCTTCAGTTCCACAGTAATGAAAGACATCTTCCTTCACACAAAATGGAATTATTCTGATGTCGAATAAGGTAGCCAAATATATATAAAGAGACCATAAAAATAAAATGAAAATATTATCTCTATTTTATAAGATAACATGTAGATCTTATGCAGGAGAATGAGAACATAAAATTCTCCTCAGAAAAATTAATTACCTGCTGTAAATTAATTTTCTTATGTAACCCTTGATACATAATATGGTCATTTTTTCCTAAGGAGGGCAAAGATGAAACAAATTCCTCTGAGATGAGATCAACCTTAAAGGGAACAAAACTTACTGCAGGAGAAGGCACTGTCAGTGCTGAATGGTTTGAGTGTGTTTTTTTAACATTACTGAATTAATTTGTTCTCTGAAATCCATAGATGCTGCTAAGATCTAAAACTGAAAACAGAAAACCTTTCACAAGTCAAAACCAAGATTGGCTATAAAGTTCAGCAAAGACATCTGCAATTAGCATCCATTTAGTCTTAAATTAAAGGCACGTCTACCATATCAGGAAAGTTTTGGTCAACTAAGATCAGCTAATTTTCCACCAGAATTTTTCTTAGGGTTTCCCCAAAGGACATCTATTTTCTGAAAAGTATGAATCATAAAATTGAATTTTTATTTTAGGTGCACTGTAATCACTTATAGAACAAGCTGAACCCAGTTCAAGCGGGTGTCTATCCTCAGCTTCAGGAGCTGGCCCTGCCAGTGTCTTTGGTGGAACACCATGCCTGTCCCTGTCACTGACACCCCACACCACCCTCATTCAGCTCGCCAGGACCTGAGTGACAATTCATGTAGAAGCTGTAGCAAGTGAATTGAGGCCTGTAGCACTGTCACCTTGTGACTTTGTCCATTGCTCAGGGTTAACATCCATCAACCTATGCAGAGGTACCCTTTTTTTCCTGAAAAATGAAGTCAGCTGTTGTTTTCTGGCTTCGTTCCAAGGTGTTTGCAAGCCATCCCAGAAAAGCACAAGCACTTTGGTGTCACTTCTGGTGCCTGGTGTAACTTCAGTAATGATACTTCTGCTGTTTTACTACTCATAGCCTCCTGCAGTGGCCAGGCAAATACTCCTGATTTTTTTTTTTTTTTTTCTTTTTTTTTGTTTTTTTTTTTTTTTTCTGNCATTTGGTGTAGATCTATTTATTTTGTTCTCTCTTCACCCCCTGGTTTCATTCCTCTTTGTCACCTGAGCTGCTTCACGTCACTTCTACCATAACAGTACCTTTTGGTGCCACTCTTGGCACCACCTCATAGCAGCTGGAAACTCATAAGGCCTTAGGTGTATATACTGCCCCTCTAGCCCTCAGATCTCTAGACAAACAGCCCATGGAAAATGCCATTACTTTCTCATGGTAGTATCTAAAGGTGTTGCTTTCTCCTTTGTGTGTTGGCTTTACCTGATACAGTCATTATATCCTGGTGCTTTTGTGAAGACTGAATTTTGATTACTTCGCTCCTGAATCGTATGCCTCTCCAGATCAGATCAGGATTTGCCAAGTTAAAGTGAACAGCAGACTTCAGCTTCTCATGCTGTGTGTACCCAGTAACAGCTACCAGTAACACAGTTACCCAGTCTCTTCATTAAAGGGAGAAATGTCAAAACAAGTACTTTGAATTCATCTCCTACAAATGCTGATGAGTTTTTCCTCTATTAGGAGCAAGTATTAGATGATACAGGGTCATTATTGCACAATAAAAATGTAACATGATTTAGGTTTTAACAAAGTAGATTTATATTCTTACAGAACAATACACAGTTCTCTTTATTATAATTAAGTGTTCTTTAATACAATACCACCATATCTGCAGAGCATAAGTAGCAGTGCACTAAACAGGGTTTTACTGTAGTTGTTTGCATGGTTCTGTGTGTGTGTGTGTGTCCTCATGCATGCACACACACATAAATATGCTCGTGGTAATACTTGGTCTTTCCTGCTCTCTTGCCCCAAGGGCTTCTTTCGGAGGAGTCAGCAGAACAATGCATCCTATTCCTGCCCAAGACAGAGGAACTGTTTAATTGACAGAACCAACAGAAATCGTTGCCAGCACTGCCGACTGCAGAAATGTCTTGCCCTGGGAATGTCTCGAGATGGTAAGGAGTCAAATTCGTGCTTCACATCTAAGCCCTTTGAAACTTTTCTTGCTGCTGACTTACTTAAACTCCCTGTAGATCTCTGCAGAAAGAGAGAGGAGAAGCTCCGTGCTTTGTGATGCGTGCACTGTGAGACGATCCTTGCCATCCGGTTAACAAAGAAGGCTATTTTCATGGAGAGGGGTGGGGAAAATCACAAAATGGAGAGCAGCATTAGTCTAGAGCAGAAAGAGTCAGAAGTGAAATACGTTATTCTAATCAAAAGCACAGAGCACAAAAAGGTCACCTCTGGAGAGGTGGGTTTATGTTAAGTATTACATTAAACATCAGCATTTATCTTAACATTTAATGTTGATGTGTGAAAGTATCCATTTCCCTGAGATCTCTAAAGGTCTGGTAGAAAGGAGGCACAACCCTACACAATTCACACCTTGGTACCATTAGGGGTTTCTGTTTGTTTTATTCAGAGCACTTGACCCAATATTTTGCACTGGAACAAACCCCATTTCTTTTACTTGCACATTGCCTCCTGTCCTCATCTGGGTCTAGAGAAGAGCATTTCCTAATTTAGCACTGAAAATGGATCCTGTGCCAGAGGAAAGCTCCGCAGTCTGTGCCATTTCAGGATCCTGTGGTCCTTGTAGAGCTCTGGTGCACCTTCCAAACTGTGGTGTGATGAGCCAATATCAGCAGGCTGAGGACGTGCATCCCACCAAAGCTGCAGACAATGGGAGGCTTGGGCAGGGTTGCCCACAGCTGATGTACCCTGGACACCACTCCTTGTGCAGGGGGTTTCCAGCTCAAAAACATGTTTTGTGTAGTGACAAAATATTAGAGGAAAATGTTCTAATTTTTTAAAGCAGTTTATATTAATTTCATTTTCCTGGAAGCAGTTTTCTCTTTTAAAAGATTGACACAAAATGTGTATTTTGAAATTAAGTTATTGATGGAGAAGTTATTTAAAGAGTTATTTATTTAGATGGTCCACAGGCTACAAACTTGTTCAAAATTTGGACCATAAGAGGTCTTCTTCTACCTCAGTGTGTCTTATGTCTCACTGAAATTACTTGTTTATGAGTCTCACCAATCCGGGAAGGGCCTTGCAATCTGGCCTTTAATCCATGTATTCTTTTTGGTCCTAGCATCCAGTTTACTTAAAAACTTTGCTCCTAATTCTTCATGATGATTAAAGAAGTAACATTTCCACAATTTAACAGCACATGCTTTCCTCCTGAAAGTAGTATCTTCCAATGATTTAAGGTATCACAGGGGCATTTTAATGTGACTGACAGTGCCATCTTCCCAACCAGTAATTCAGTGACCATGCAGAAAGACAAAATGAGTGATTCTTCCAACAGCATCACTTTGTTCTCCCATAGTTGATGCAAGGGTCTTTATGATTGTTTAGGATTAAGAATATTAGGAGCTCTTGCAAATTTAAAATTGGCTGTGTGAATTTTTTGACAGAAAACTTTGATTTTTACCTCTTAGCCATGTAATAAATTCATTTTAGTCATGTAGAGGGAGGATGCTAATTGGCAGCAGCTGAAGAACCCGATTAATGAATATATAATGAGGATGAATGAGTGGATATTTGGTTTTATTACTGAGGCCCTAAATTTGAAGAAAATACACAGTTGCATTATTCAAAATAATTTAAAATACAGTCATTTATACTGTCCATAAAGGTGTGCAGCATACCAGGGATGGGCTGAGCTTGTGTGAGGTATCTCATAGCCTGAGTGTAGGGCTGCAACTAAACTGAGGTTGGCAATAACAAATAAACCTNAAAAAAAGGGAAAATAAGTCAGAACAACTGTCACCTTGATGTTCTGGCTCTGTATTTTCATATTATGCTCTACTTTTTCTGTTCTTTCTCCCAATTGAAGAATTTCACATTTATTCACATACAGGTTCAAACTCTTCTCAAGGGCTAAATGAGAGTCCTGTGCTAATAAATATTATTCTGAATTGATCCAAATTTCAGATGGACTGCAAATACACAGTATAGAAAATACACCTGATAATATGAAGAAGTTGGTATTTCTGGAGCTATGTCCCCGTACCTGTTCTGATGAATTCTGCTAAATGTATCTCTCATTTGTTTTAGAGCACAATCAACAACTGCCTCTGCTCTAATATCCCAAGATCTAGCCCAGTAAAAGACCAGAATTTATAGAGAGATGGGGGTGGAGAGTGATAATCAGCTGTGATCTACTGTATATACAGGCTGTGAATTTACTCCTCCTAGTTCCACAGCAATCAGCTTGTCACCTTTGAAAATTTCAATCTCAGTGTAACAAACCCTGTTTCTGGGGAAAATGGTTTGCCCTCTTATATTTTCCTCCCTTTCTCATCAGAAGGAGTGCATGGATTTGTGCATGAAGATTATTAAAATGGAGATTGCATAAATCCCTAAGACTTTGCACAGTGGAAAAGATGACATTCATTTGTGCTGGTTGCCTTCAAATCTGTTATTTTCCTCTAGGTTCAAACCTGTAAGATCATTTTTTCTCAAGTAGAAAGATAACACCTCATTGGAAGGATGTGATAATAAGTCTTTAGGGCTTGTTTTCACCCAGAATACTAATCTTGTTAGTGTACTATGTAAAGGTTTGTGGAAAGTTAGTAAATAGATATGAATTTCCAGACTGTACATTTCATACAGCTCTGGTCTGTTGTTCAGTGAACACAGAGATATAAAAGGATGGATGGTCTTTTTAACATTCATAGTGGGAAGTGAATTGCTTGACTGAGGCACTCCTGTCAAATAGGAGTCATTGCTGTCACCTAGTAAATTCAAATGCGCAATATTTTTTCCTTTATGAGATGTATGTGATGTAAAGCTTTGCATCCTTTCTCATTTCCACAGAAAAAGATGTTTCCACAGCAAAATTAACCCTGGAAGTTAATATCAAAAGAGTGGTGGGGTTGAGGGGAATCGAGAAAACTTTAAAGAGGACAATGGTTCTCACTGTGCTTTGCTTTTCAGCGGTGAAATTCGGAAGAATGTCCAAGAAGCAGAGGGATAGCTTGTACGCTGAAGTGCAGAAGCACCAGCAGCGACTGCAGGAGCAGCGGCAGCAGCAGAGTGGTGAGGCAGAAGCTCTCGCCAGGGTTTACAGCACCAGCATCAGCAATGGCTTGAACAATCTGAACAACGACACCGGCAGCACGTACTCCAATGGGCACCTCATCGACCTGCCCAAGTCTGAGGGCTACTACAGCGTGGATTCTGCCCAGCCCTCCCCAGACCAGTCTGGGCTAGACATGACTGGAATCAAACAGATAAAGCAGGAACCTATCTATGACCTCACCTCTGTACCAAACTTGTTTACCTATAGCTCTTTCAACAATGGGCAGTTAGCTCCAGGGATATCCATGAGTGAAATCGGTAAGGAAAATTCTCATTCCTGTTGTGCAATGTGTATATATAAGCCTAAGCTCCAGTACTGCCTTCATTAAAATGTCATACAGGCATTACATGCACAGGTACACAATAGTTGCATGTTCACACGTGTGTGTGCACACACATAAAGAGAGTAAGGGAAAGAAAATCAGTCTGGAACTAATTGACATAACATTAAGGCAGCCCTGTTTTTACTAAAAATTATGCAGTTCTTAAACCCAGTAGTTAATTTCTGTTTATTAAATAGGAGCATCAAAGCAGGTGATGAATCAATCATAACCAAGTGATAATTAGGAAGGGGCTTGTTTCAAATGAGCTCATTACTGACAGGGTTAAATGATCTCTTCAGCCAACCATCCATATTCTTGTCAACACCCAGAATCCCCATAGCAGCTAATTCTAGGGTACTTACTGTGAAAAAGTACCAGTTCATACTTTGGCTGCACAGATGTCAATTCAGAGCAAGCTCACTAAATTCCTAAAGTGCACAAACTCTGAATTTCTGTGGATATCCCTGCTTCTCTGCCTGAAGGCCTTGGAGAGCCTGTCCCTTGCTTTCATCTTTGACAAGTGACAGAGAACTCTCTGTGAGGTGAGTCTATTAGAAACTCAATGACTAAGGGTGATTTTTGTCTAAGGAGGACTTCTGTTCATCTAATGCTGCTAGTCGTATTTCACCAAAGCCACTGGAAGTACTATTTCTATTACAAAGAAATAACATGAACAAAGATTGTCATCCTAATTAGGTAGGTACCTGAAGAAGTGAAATATGCTGAATCAGTTGTGGCTGAGAACTTAATCAAAGGGTAACACTTTGTTAATGGAATTTCATTTAGAAAAAAAAAAAAAAGAAGGAGGGGAAAACGTCATCTTCAAGAGCACTCCTAACAAATTAATTCATTTCAAATCATGAAAAAACCTCTATAGTTCTGGCCAAGCTTTGCTGTCTCATGTACATGGATGTACACTGAGATCTGTAAATGTGTGGTTTTGCTCAGACTTACTGAGGACCCTGGAGATGTGGCCTCCCTTCAATATAGATTACAGTAGTGGGACATACAGTAGTTACTGTCTGGTAAAAAAATGAAGTAGTGGCTAAAACTGATAGCATGTTTTCTGCCCTTGTGTGCCCATGTGTAGGGGGCTCTGTAAAACATTGTGTGCTTTAGTTGGTAGTTGTCCAGGAGAAAGTTAAACTTTTCTGTCACTCTGTTTATTAAGACATGTTTGATTATCACATTTGGCCTAGGGCACTTTCCAGCAAAACTGTAGACCCACAGTGTAGGATTAGAGATGGACATTTGATCCCTCAGCTCTCATGGCCATGTGAATATTACTCACACGTGGATACCTTGTGCATACCTCAGTGCTGCAACAGTGGATCACACCACTACAAACCAGCTGAGAGGCAGTTTAAACAGTCCTCAAGAGCTGTTTCCCTGCAGACCCAGTACCAAAGGGAAGTGTTTCCAGAGAGACTCAGGGGAGATACGGAAATGCAGGAGTTCTGATAGTCCATGAATTCAGGTTTGGGCTCAGTCACAGAAGTGAGTGCAAAGACAGAGCATGGCCATAGGAATATATCCTTAGTGGCCAGAGAATCCCCCTGAAGTCAATGAGACCTTTTGACTTCAGGCAATCAAAGTTTTATCTTTTTTAAATTAAATCAAGATAACTTTTATTTCTTGCAAATTCACTTAGAAATAATACATCATTCTTAGTTTTTTCACCCTTTTTTTTTCTCTCCTAGCTCTAAACCATCCTGCCCTAAATCCACCCCACATTTCCAAGTTTTTCATCTTCTTCTGAAGCACACAAAGCAGGAAAAAGCCCTGGAAGAGAGCAGAGGAGGTGCTACATAGCAAATGGCCTATCTCTGAGCTGACAGCAAAATTCAGAGGCTCTGGGATTTACCTCTCTTCCTTTTGAAATTGAAACTAGGGCTCCTAAATTGCTATGATTTTACACGAGTACTGCTGTCTGTCATTTGTGCCACCTACAGCAGAGGGGTAAGGGTGACAGTGAGAGATAATGTAGTATAACAAATTAGCTGACACAAATGGAAGAGATGCACCATGAAATATTTGGATTAGTGCACAGGCAAATTATATTTTCAGTGTTTAAAAAGAAATAGAAAATGCCTCAATGCTGCAGCGGATTGTTGGACCATCTGTAGAGCTGCAGTCTTGCAGTCCTGGGATGTACTGATTTCATATTATAGAATGCTTAAATTTCACTGCAGAATTGCATCTCACTCCAGTGACATTTAGGAATAAACTCAACTTACTTTAAGTAGACATTCCTGTTAGATGAAATCATACAGAATATATAGGAGATAGGAAAGCTATGCTGCATTGATCCTTGTGGCTGGTAGAAATTTCTTTGTACCAACATGTCTAGTGATCTAGTGAACTGCTGAGTATCACAGACCATGATAGTTCTTTTCTGCACTGATTATTTTCTACCAGATAGAAATGTCCAGTCTTAGCTTTCTTCTGGCCCTTACATTCTTCAAATAAATATATGTATATAAGTACAACCTCGTGCCTGATCTTGAGTGCGACCATCTAATTTTTTTTTTCCTCATGAATGAATGCGTGGGAACTTCTTTCATCCTTGAGTTCCTAGAAGTTTCTGTAAACTCTCCAAGGAGCAGACTTCTTCACAAGCATTCAGAACAAAAGTAGTCTATGCAGTTTCTGCATTACATGTCATCTGAAATCTAATTCACATTGGTGTTAATGTCTTTGCTTGTTTCAAACTCACTTCTCTCCTGTATAGGGGATTTTTAAATTAAGATATAGTTGACTGTAGATTTCCAAGTTTGAATCTCATTTTCTCTTTTTAATTTTTCTAATTTTTTCAATCCTGTCACATTATGTCTCAGTCTTCATTGATGCTTTGTGACTTCTTTCAGTTTAGCATTGTCTCTTAAATAAGCATGGTATGAACCTTAGCTTTCAGATTATTATGTTACTAATGTTAAATGCTTGCAAAACAAGGCCTAATAATGATCCCTGCTGCACCTGACTAAAATACTTGCTGCAGTTGCATATATTACTTTAATATTTACATTTGGCTTGCCATCCTACAGTAAGTTCTCTGTAAAATCCAAGTAACAAGTCTTCCTTTCCCTGTCAGTTTGATTTAGTTATAAAAACAATATTTTCTAAGATACTCTGTGACATAATTTATACATCATTTACATGTTCTTCTTCACATGTTAATTTTCTAGTTCCGCCAAAAAGTAATCTAAATGGTTAGAGATACTTTGATCTTTAACAGTTCTATGCTTTAATTTGAATGGGAAAGTGTTTTTTCATGAACATGTATTCATCTGCAAAAGACTTTGTAGTGGAAATGGAAATTGTTCAACTTAACAGTTTTGAAATGCAAAATTTTTTACACAGCAACTGTTTTGACACATAGTATTAGAATGGAATGGCAAGGAAAATATAACTTAGCTTGTATTGCATGTTTACTGGTATCTATATACTGTGCTAGCAAATAGGTGTAGGAGAAAGACATGCTCACAGATTAAAGTTACATAGGGCTCTGTCACACATACTTAGTATTATTATATTTCTCCAAATGAGTTAAGTAGAACAAAATACAACTGCACATTATCTGATCTCTATGAGAAGTGGGATAGACAATGCCACCTATGGAAGAGAGGGTTGAGTATAACAAAAAGCATTTTCAGATACAGTCACAAATTTCTCATGTGACTGTCAGAGCTTACGATGGAGAGAAGTTGTACAAAATCAGGTTGTTCCCCATTAGGCACAGCTGTCATCAATATTCCACTTCCTGTTACACAAAAAAAAAAACAAAAACAAACCCTCAAAGCATAAAGACATCACTCCAAAGCTCATAAATACACATACAAGGGCAGAACCTCAACTTGTCATCAAACGCGTTTCCAGCCCAGATCCCTTTTCTTTAAAGGGATGTATTTTTGTCCTTAACTCAAAGCATCTTGTTGGACATTTGACACGGATCTGGGTGGGCAGAACACAAAATAGGTGAGGTGCAGTGACCAGATGAGTTAGGCAGGCTCTGTCACTGCCTGTCCTGCTGTCCATGGGTGGCATGATCCAGGTGTGTTCTGTCAGCTGCTGATGCTGCGGGTGTGGGAGACACCCATATCCCAAGGACTCATGCTGCCCGGGACTTGGCAGGGTGATCCTTTTTCTCCATGACCACTGTGCCATTTACACATCTGGGAAGGCAGAAATGATGCAGTGGGAGCTCAAACCATAGGGTGAAATCTGCTGGCCGTGTCAAAAGCAAGAATCTGGTCATTTGCAGGATGGCTTTCTCCTCACACATCAAATCACAGTAGTCAGCTGGTGAGTGGGAAATTCTGAAGTGAGAAGGGAGCTCCAGTTCCTGGTGGCAGTGCTTGCTCCCAAGTGTGGTTTTAAATTAGGCGGCATTAAAGGCTTATTTTTAGACTTGGTGAAATTAAAAGACTATCTTGTTTAAATATATGTGCATAATATTATCTTCCACTGAGCTGAATATTGCATTTTCCTCTCTAAATATGTGGCTCCAATCTTGGTCAGTAAAAGTTAATGGAAAGGCTTCCCTGCCTTAACTGCAGTTGAGATTGCCAGCCTGTGATTTCTTAAGGACGAGATTAAATTATTAGCCAATTGTTATGGACAAAACAGATTGGTTAAGCATTCAAAGTCAAACTGAAGGGTGCTCTGTAGCTGTGTATATGTAGGTAGTCAGTAAGACACCTCTAGAGCTATGAGATCACATGGCCCAGCCTCTATCATTACAGATGAAAGTGTTGTTTACATATATTTACATGACATTTCTTCAATATCAGGCCTGTATGAAGGAACCCAATGGCTTGGAGAGCTTACATTTCTACCAAAATTAAAGTAAGGTTGGTGAGCTGAGGTTTGACCTTCCCTTCCCCAGTTCTTCTAAGCCTGCCCTGCTATGTAAATCTTAAGGTGGGCAGTAACTCTGTAGGACAGATACCTGATGTGGATTGGAGGAGGCATCACCTGCCTTTATTGTAAGGCACAGCTCTTTTGACCTGGACTCATAGACTGAAAAATGATAGTAAAGGAAAACCTTAAATTTTTCAAACTTACTTAGGATAGGTATGTAAAAGAATGATCCTCTTGGTGACCACAAATTACATTCTGTGCATTTGTAATTTAGTCCTAATTTAGCTGGGTTCATACATGCATCTCAGGACCACAGTGAGCAGCTTCATATTCTGCGAAGGTATTTAATTTCCATTGCTGCAATACTGTACAAGCAGGAGTTATTTCACTCTCTCTCCTTGAAGAGAGATATTCAACTGTAAAAATTCTGAAGTCCTTTGCTGAAGATCTGTTTGAAAGCCAGTCCCACACCTTTCTCATTTCGGCAGAAATCTTCTCATTAACTTAAGAAGAATTTAGTTTCTTCTTCTAGGTCTGTATTCTTCATGGATGTCCACAAGACTTAATGTTGGATATGCAGTATATAAATATACATCAGCATCAGACTGATATCTTAAAAAGTCTGTTGTGCTTTGGTTTTGAAAGCACTTCTCCATGTGATAAGCACTTCTCTTTGCAAAAGCACTTCTCCAATGTGATAAGCATTTCTCATTCCCCAACACCCTTCTCTTTATCTCCAGGGTTTGTTCCCTATGCCAGATCAAGTGTTAAAAGACAGCTTGCTGAACACGTCTTTTAACGTGTTCTTATTGGTCAATTAGATGCTATTTCAAGGGACTCTCCAAACCACATTCAAAATGCAGTGAGCTCACTAATGAAAGCCCATACCTAAGGTGACAATAGCATCTATATTTATGTTCCCTTTACAAAGCCGCCACCCACCCCACAGTGAAACAGAAATTATGTTTTTGTAGTCCTGTGTAATGTTCTTCCACTTCTTTTTTCTAGGCCATGGTTTTATACTCCTTCTACCAGCGTGACAGTCAAAATTTTACAGGGCTGTTGTGTACAGCAGTATGTAGCTGTATTTAAGAGAAGCAATGTTGCCATCTAGTGAGCATTTAAACATGCAACATGTGCATATGTATCTGACCATCGTTACCTATTTAAAGAGGACAGTCAGAATTTGTTCATATTTCAGTTCTGTACTCATTTCAGCTCACATGACAACACTCAGAACTTCCACCTGTTTTACAGATGAGCTAAAAATACGCATAGAATGGTATTACAAACAACCTTACCTATAGCCTACATTTTTTAAGCATCATAATATAGTTCTTTAAATAGATCAAATTTCTGATCCTTTAAAGTATATAAAATTACTCCTTTTCTCCAAAGACGAGAATGTTTTCTTCCATGACCAAACTTGGCAAAATACGTTCATTTCACTGAGAGTCCAAAAAAAGCTGTTAGAAATCAACCATTTGTAGCAGTCAAAATATGTAAAATACCATATCATATATCCCATATATTACCATATATCATGGCAATCTTTTCAGGAATTGCATTGTGCTGTGAATATTGTCAGATTACAAATCACACAGAAGGATCAATGTAAATCCAATGGTGTGGTAAGTGCTGAGGCACACTGTTGCTGCCAGTTGTAAGAATAGACTTTTGGCTGGTTCCCTGTCATATGCTTTGGACCAGCAATGTCAAGTGCAGAAGAAATGGCTTTCTGCAAGTGGTGCTCAAAAAAAGAAGATTGAAGCAGGTGCCAGAGCACAGAGGGGCTGGGATGTGTGAAAGAAGTATGTTGTCTTCCAGGGTTGTGACTCACACACAGCCCGGAAAGAGACAGAACTGCAGACGAGAGCAGAGAGGTCATGGCAGTGACTCTTTAGGAATCACTGCAGTATATGGAAGTGGCATACTATCTGCCAAAATTGCTTTGGTTTCAGTCGGTGGTTGCTTGTTGTTTTCATCCTCATCTGCGTAACCCCTTCGTGGACTTGGCATCAACTTCCCCGTCAGTGTTTCTGTCTGGTGTTTCTGGGCAGCCATCCCCAGCAATTACAAGGTAATTGCACTTTCTGAGAGCTTAACCTGGGGTCCCTGTTACATTTCTTTGTCATTCTGGATGGCACTGGTTGATCATTCCTTAATCCTAAAGCACAAGGAAGGCATGAGAAGTTTGGGTTTACAATTTTTTTTTCTTTCCCAGTACACATGCAGCATCCTAAGTGTGCCTTTCCAAGGCTGCAGTCCAGTTTTTCACACTGTGTGCTTTCTGTCTGCTAGCTTTCATCACTCACTTCATGCATTTCACTACTTACCACTTTATTCCTGAGAATAAGATAATTCTGCTTGTTTTGCATTTTGTGATGCTGTTTCCAGCTTCGTAGATAATGATGTCTTTCATCAGTCCATTCAGCTTTTGACATTTTATTTCACACAACAGCAACAATTCCTTTATATGAGAGTGAAAAGATATGAGAAAGAATTCAAGTGAATGCACGAGAGAGGAATATAGAAGTGCACAGTGGAAAAATTCAATGTGACAAGACACAGGGCTCAGAGACAAATGCTAAAACTGATTATCAGAACGCAGATTTTATAGTGCAATAATCTTCAAGGAATGAAAGTCACATGTAAATGGGAATAGTTAATACAAGATATTAAGGCATGGAGCCCTGTTTTGTGCTCCTTTTTGACTGCATGGATGCCTTTTCTTTTGATCAGTGAAGATTCTGTCACTGCTTATGATAACCAGGTGATTCCACTTTCTGACATTACACACTAACATCACTTTCATCCAACTCATTTGCCACACTACAGAAAAATATAGTCATTGTAGAATGTTTTGCCATTACTTTTAAACATGTTTCTGTAGATAGATTGCTTAAAATCTTTATAGAAAGCTAATTTGAAGATTGTGACAGTGAAACAAGTGCTAAAAGATATGTTAACCTCTCGCAGCTTTTTGCAGGCCATGGCAGGGCAAACCCTCAGAAACATGGTTTAAAACCAGTAATACTCTAATTATTCCATATATATTTCTCAGTTTAATAGAAAGCAATGTCCACCTCAGGTAATGTATGCTTAATTGTAAGAAATAAAACCACATTCTTGTTTCAGAACAGTCTCATTTTAATATAAAGGTCTATTTGTGCAACCTATGCTGGAAGAAGCTAAGAAACAACTCATCTCAATAAATTTGTGGTAATTATACAGTGCCTTTGGAGTCCATTTGAACTCTAGCTATTTCCTTGGTTAGTGCTTTTCCTGCCAGTTAAATGATTTCTAATTTTTGCTAAATTGGCTGAGTCCCAGGAGAAGTATTACTAAGTAGAGACCATTAAGCATTTATAAAAATCCCCTAGGATCTAAAAGAATTCTTGGGCCCATCCTCTAGGTTCCTTAAGATAAGAACTTCATTCCACTGTATTGTCATTACTATTAATTTATTAGCATTTTTTAGAAAGGCAACTGAAACACTGATTTATTTTGAAGGAGAGAGATGAAATAGAGAATTCACACACATAACTTTTACTCTTTCTGCACTCTGTTCGTGATGGTAAGCGTTCAATAATTTAAATACAAGGAAAGGTTATTCCTGAACTAAATTCTTGCACTTCTAGTCTCATATGAGTTTTTTTATGTTTCACTCTATCTTCCTGGGCTGCATATTGTGCAGTGTTACAAATTTACTAAAAAAAAGGGGTTATGTAACTAGCTTGTATTTTAAAGGGAAATACCTTTTTGCATTATAACATTGAGAATGCCACAGATGAGATGAAAAATGGAATGAGCTTTTTCCAACCACTTTCAGGAAAAAAATGTTCCTGTTTTTTTTTTTTAAATTAAAATTTAGACTTTTCATCCAGTTTATGTAAAAAAATTGAGACCTATTATTCATGTTTTACAGCAACCACAGCGGTATTTTTATTTTATTAGCTGTGTCACTGTCTCTACAACTGTCAAAGAATTTTAAGAATAATCTCAATTCAATGAATTCAATGATTCAGTTTTCAAAAATTTTCATTTTGTAGTCATAAACCCCTTGAATTAGCATGCAAAAAAGTGTCGATCCAACACTATCTTGCCAAGTTTTTAGGTCCTAGAACAGACATTTTATGTAGAATGCCGGGCTGGAGTTTTATTATGTGTGCTTACAGCAGCCAGCCAAAGCTGTGATGTTACTGCGGCATTAATTCAAAGTGGATCCCTGCAAGAGCTCAACTTAGGATATAAGCTGAGATAAGCTCTTAGCTACCCAACTGGATCCTACGGGTAAGTGGCAAATTAAAGATTCATTATTCACTTTAATTGAAGAAGATTAACAGTGTTTTAGAAGGCACACTTCAAAGTTTTTCAGTTCCCTGTGCAAAAGAAGGGAATGCTGAGAGAAACTAGAGTCTCTCCTGAGAAAAGAGAGACAAATGAGAAAAGAACTAAGGAGCCTGTAGGAAACAAATGCTGCTGTGGATAATTTCCTCTTAGCAGGCCAAATTCACGGCTGGTGAATGTTGTGTGCAGCCCATGGATTACATCCATCCCCACCAGCCTTGTACTTGACCTCAAGTTGGGGTTTTTCCTCGCTGTTGTAGCTGGAGATCTCTGAATATTGGAAGAAAGTGCCTGAAAAGGGCAGGGCTGATTTATCAGCTGAGGTAGACCCCTGTGGGTCTGTGGTATGCTGGTTTTGATTGCTATCTAGGTTGCAATGTTCCGTTTTCTGTATGTACTTGTATTTAAGCAATTCCTACTCTACTTATGCAATGAATGTTTGAGCAATTGTAGTCTTTGGAGAGTGCCTTTTGTGAGGTAACTCTTGAAATCTAAAATAAGAACGTACAGTGGGAGAAAAAGAAGGGGGAGCGGGAGGGAGGGCAGGGAAGGAAACCTGCCAGAGCAAACAAAACTGGAAACAGAAAGTCCCAAGTTCATGCACTGTTCTTCTCTTGCAACATATGCTTTAGGCCTCTTTTGTTGGTGAAATAGGACTTTTACAGTCTTTCTGTCCCCCCAGTCCTTCTGTCAGGGCTGTACAATGATTCTTTAGCTACTCTGCAGCTCCAGTGAAGTGAAGCAGCAGTCTCAGACCCCTGAGCTCCTGCAAGTGTTGGAGAAGTGACCACTCAGGAGGCAAAGGAGACAGACAACTTAGGGAAAGGCAGAAGCCACAGCCCGTGTTCCCCCCTGGAGGCAGTGGCTGATGACCAGTCAAGCTGAGCAGGCACATCCATGATGCCTGTTAGCCACCCAGACACCAGGGATGGAGGGTCAGAGGAGAGTGGCTGAGTGACACTTGGTGCATCTGTAGGGATTGGGTTTGTTGCACTGACTTTGCTCTATAGTTTACTTCACTGGGCAATCCTCACAGAATCCAGTCCCTTGGTTCTGTCTTCTGTTTTAGGTAGGCCAGGACAAATGTAAAAACCATTTCTTTTCCTGAAACAGCATTGCTCTCTCGTGGTCCTCTTCAGCTTCCTGATGTACAATTTCCAGCTTCTTCTGGACATCTCCTACTATACATTGAACTTTTTCTATTTTTTTAACTTCTGCATTGCAAATTCTAATTAAATTATCTACCCATTGGTCTGGCATCTCTAAAGGCCTCCCCAGGCCCTCCTCTGCAGGAAGGGCAGCACACCCTGTGCATGGAGTGGGGCCAGCCTGACCTCTCAAGTTTCTGCTCTCTAGCCATGCCAACAAGCACCATCTGGATTTCCTTGTCCTCTAAGAACAGGTGAGGCTCTACAGCTAGAGTAGTGGGCCATTACAGAAAGCCAGTCAGAGACATGCAGGACAGTAATGAAATGTAAGTGGACACCCCATGATGTATTTTGTTTGAGCATTTCTTGCTTTTGAAACTACCGATTACAATTATTGACAGTTTCCTTGACTGAGTGTGTTGTTTCTGGTTTCTCTCTCTGGAAGCAAGTACTTCTTCCTAGATTTCTTTTTTTAATGAAGCAGAGCATTTGTAGAAAAAGTATCTGCTTTTCAAGAAAAAAAATCACGTTACCAATACTAAGAAAACGTCAAATTTAGAATCAAGCTGCCTAATGCAAATGCTTCCACATCCCAGTGTATACCAGAGCTGCCATACTGGGAACACTATTTTCTGTGGACCATGTTTCCCAAACAGAGTCAATCTGCCAGAATGTTCTGTGATTTTCACGTATCAAGTGATCAAAATAGGAGATTTAGCCCTAATGTAATAAACACAGTGTGCAGGCAGAAGGGGAGGAGTAAAGCACCTAGTCAACATTTGTGTTTACATACTCTGGCAGATGGATAAGCTTTACAAATCCTGCAGTTCACAGGCTGGTGGTGTACTGTCATCTAGGCTCAGGGATTCTTTCCATTGGAATTACTAATTTTCACTCAATAGTTGGAGCAGTTGGTCCTTAGAAAATAAAATGTTGCAGACTTTGATTCTCACACCCTGGGGCCAGAATCATCTCTTTTGTTTCCGTTTTCATACAGCAAACCTGCTGTAAACTGGGAGCTGACAATATTTCAAGTAGAAATGCAGTTCACAATGAAGTCACAAGAACAGAGTTGTCTTTTGCAGTCTTTGGAGTTCATCCAAACAGGATTTCTAGTTGTGGACATGCAGTTACCCAGTGATAGGGGACCCTTGAAATCTATGGCCCAAGACTTTTGAAAACAAAATCAAAAGAAAGTCAGGACCTGACATGTGAAATAATTGTAGTGGACTCCTCTAGCCTGAAGCTATTAAATTGTCACCCCTGCAGGGTACCTCCACAGCCTTTGGGCCTCTGCATTAGGGCAGTATCTCTCTTCCTGTTGTGTGTAGATGTTCTCCTTGCTTTCCCCATTGTCCATTTCTTTCTAGTTCTGTTAAAGAACTAACCTGTTGAACTTGGTGGTCAGCTTATTTCAGAGCTGCCAGGTCTCCCAAAGATTCATGTATTTTGGGTACAGGACTGTACCTGTGATAGGACAGGTTTACATCAGATGTCATTTATATCATTGCCTAGTTGTTTAGGAATGTCATTCTCCTTGGGATTTGCCAAGATGTGCCCTGACTCCAACTTCATTAGCAAAAAGTTCCTAAAATCAGAAAATGTCAGGGGAAAAAACAGAGGCCATGGCCTGTGAAACCCTTTGAGAGTGACATTCTTTGCTCTGCCTGTGTTGGATCTTCTGTTCCTGGACTATCTGAGAAGCCAAGACAGGTGCATGCTTCTTTTACTTTTTGCATCGTGTCAGCTCTGCCACCCAGCTGTAGGCTGTATTTGCATAAAGCTCCTTCCAGGGACTCCAGCACGAGATGTAAGCAAGCAGCCTCCTCTGCTGAATGAGCAGTTCCCTCTCCTCAGAGACCCAGTGTGCCCTTTCTGTCACACACTCAGCCTTGCCTAGCCTGCGGCACAAGAGTTACAAGTGTGAATTGCACCTGATTCCTCTTTGGATGTCAGCATTGAGAGCTGCTGCTTGCTGCGATTGCCCCAGGCCTTTGCAAATCTAAATGGGTTTTAATGTCAGCTCAACATAAGCATAAGTACGTAAGGAAAAGATGCGTGGGGTAAAACATGGGATGCCATCCCTAGAAAGCCCTGCAGAGTTTCTCAGCTCTTCGTTGCTCAGGTAAATTCTAGGAAAAGGAGAGGAGCTGAGGAGCTTTGCAGTCGTGTAGAACTGCTAATCAAATATATTTTGAAGTCAGTGAAATCAAAAGGTCTTTTTTCAGATTGTTGACATCAGGTCACTTTATCTGATTAGAAACTGTCTATGCAGTAATATGAAATTATGTGAGACATTTATTGTAAGAGAGATGCCCATTTATCTTCAATATTTTTATTACAAAATGCAACACCTTACCATCAAAGGTTAAAACTTCCACATAACCTTCCATAAAAGAACAGTGGGTAGATCACTCTGTTAATATACATTCTTAGTTATCTTTAGGATGAAATAAATTCTTCCATCAGGAAGCCTGAAGGTAGTGTTGGCCTATGAAAGGATACCTGCACAAATTCAAATAAGCAGGTTTTATTTTTCCTATACAAACCCGCGACTTTTTATCTTCAGCACCTTTCTACTGAGCCTCAGTTTATTAACTGTGAGCATAGCACAGGCATCTGTCCTTCAAATAGCAGTCCTTAAGCAGTGTTTACAGGGAACATACACTTCTGCATTCTTTTTCCAGCTTCCCTTCTTGCTGGCAATTCTAAGTTCAGTCAGTATTTGGCCAAAGAAGCAGATTTATTTTGGAACTCCAGGCTCCAAATACCTACACTCTATGCAAACTGTTGAGAATCTGAAAAAGTGAATAGTGGTATACCTAGTTCTTTCTCCTTCCCATGCTCAGGTTTGGCTAATGCATTTTCAGTGTACTTTTCCCTTTTTTGACAAATGTTTTCTGCACAATGCTGGTTCTGCTGCAAGTGCTTCAGTTCTCTTCTGTGGCCTCAACTTTGTTCCTTTGTTCAGCTTAAGCAAAGTTTTCAGGCTGAAGCAATGAGCTTGTTTAGATGTGTAGGTCCCAAAGTTGCAAATTAGGTAATAATCAGTTTTCTGTTACATGTTTTATTGCAACATTTTAACTCCTAATGCTAATTAATTCATGTTGGAAGTTTTTCTGAAATTTTTTTTTAATTCACTCAAGTGGCTTTAAGGGCAAAGGTCTGCTTTAAAATACTTGTCTAAGAAGTTTACTCATAGTTTCAGTGGGTTTCCAGGGCAACATTGAATGCTTCCTTTTCTGCTTGTATCCTGTATTCCATGTTGTGAAGTAGTTTCTAAGGCTGCAATTTCAGGACAACTTTATGGTAGCTTAGTGCTGTGTGTGAGTTTTATGTCCTCCATCTCTCCTTCTAAATCCCAGGATACTAGTTTTCGCTTTCACCCCTTGCTAAAACCAGTCTCCATGTTCTTGCTCATCAAATTCAATCAGAAAATTATCCAGCTTAAAATTAACTTGAGAAAAAAGAGACCTGTTTCCTCTTATGAGTCACGCCAAGGTAATGCAAATGTTGATGGCAAGTTCAAGCAGTCAGTCAATTCCTGAGAGACCTGGCAGTTCTGAAACATGCTGACCACTGAGTTGAGCAGATCAGTTCTCTTAGTAGAACTAGGAAGAAAAAGTGAAAAAATAAAGCAAACATACATACAGCAAGAGGGGAGATACTGTCTCCATGCAGAGGTTGTGGCCTGAAGCCTGAAGAGGTGCCCTGCTGGGATGATAATCAACAGCAGTGTTCCTTCTCTTCTCCAGGCTAGAAGAGTCTACCAATTATTGCACAGGTTTGGGGCAGACAAAAGCAATTGTGTAAACCGGGTCTCCAAGTGAAATTTATTTAAACATATTAAATCACTTTCGGAATGAAGATTCTGTATAGTTTCACAAAAAATCATTGTTATTTTCATCTGCAGATCCACTGTTTATCAAGATCATTTGGCTTTGGGTTGAATACTGAAACATTTTGCGATAATCAATTTCCAGATTAAAAACAAATGAGAAAGGTAGCATTGAAAAGAATAGATTAATTTTCTGAAATGTGCGTTTTCCAACAACTTCATTGTTTTCAACATTTTGCTGTTGCAGATCACTGTTCACTGTTTCATGCAAGCTGTTTTTATTCTCCTTTTCACAGATCGAATTGCACAGAATATCATTAAATCTCATTTGGAGACATGTCAATATACAATGGAGGAATTACATCAGCTAGCATGGCAGACCCACACATATGAAGAAATAAAGGTTTACCAGAGCAAGGTACAATCCTGTAATGTGCTTTTTCTTCTGCTTGAAATTGTTAACAGAGTAATTTTTTTGGCAAGAATACACTGGTGAGTTTCACATAGGTCAAAATACACTTTTCAGTATCTTTGGGGAAATGGTTACTGAAAGCAAAGCAGTGAGACTTCATAAAAAGAAGCAGCAGCTCTCCAGCATATTGGGCTGTTTCTAATGTTGGAGTTTAGGTATGGTCATGGAATCCAATTTTCTGTGCTTTTTGTTACAGATCTAAACCTCAGGCACAAAATCAGTTAACTTCAATGTGATTATTATTGGATCCTCTGTTGTAAGGGTTTTAAGAAAATAAGACAACATAACCTTGTTTCCTTATAATTTTGAAAACACACCTGCTTTTTATGTGAATAACAAACACCTGTCACTTACGACAGTAGATGATAACAAACTGAAGTACTCCTTAAATTGAAGCTGTTTAATATTGGGTGGAAAAATAATCTCATGACACTACATTTTTGTTCTGCTTCTGCGACTCTCAGGTCAGGTTCAGTCTATTTTCCACTGGCGCCTCCTCAGATGTAGTCCAGTCAACAGAACCCTCTGTGCCATGAGTCTTCGGTCAGACTTCAGCTGGCACATTAGCTGGTCGTGCATGACTCAGGGGGAGACTCCAGCTTGTTCTTCGAAATCTGAGGGGCTGTGCAGTACTAAATATGCAGTACTAAAAATGCAGAACAAAAACAACACCACAGTTTGCAGAGCTGTGGCACGAAACCAGGAACATCCGTTTACATTTACACACATATGTGTGCAAGGAAAGTGGTTATCAGGAAGTCAAAATTTTTATGTAATCCATGTTCAGATACTTCAATTATATATTTTAAGTTTCAAACTAGGAAAAATTTTCTGTTGAATAAATTAATAGCATTGTGCCACTTCTTGCCTAAGAGTGCTGTGGAATGTGTACATTTTTAGTGCCACTATTTGTCTGTCCTGCACAAAAGCCAGCATTAGGACCACATTTTAACACTGGGCAGTGCATTCTGCTCCTTCGAAGAGGCAGTGCCAGAGTTCAGCTGAGGGGGGCAGTGGCTTGTGAAAACAGCCTGCTAACGAGAAGTGTTGGGTACCTAGAGGAAAGGATGCTGCTAGCTCTGCCTGGGTATGGGGATGGAGTGTGGGGAGTGCTGCTCTCTGCAAGGCCACCTGAAGAACTTAATGGACTGATGTTCCTGCTTGCTCACCACTTTGCTTTTCCATGTGTGTCTCCCTGGAAGACGAGAGAAGCTCTGTGGCAGCAGTGTGCCATTCAGATCACCCACGCTATCCAGTATGTGGTGGAGTTTGCCAAGCGCATTACAGGCTTCATGGAGCTCTGCCAGAATGACCAAATTCTCCTTCTTAAGTCAGGTGGGTAAACACCAGAGGCTTCAGACTAGTTTAACACCGAGCACTTTAAAAATGCGTTCTCCTGTCTTCTCCTGCAAATCATTTTAATATTGAAGGAGCCCTGATTTCTGTCTGTTGCATTAACTACATTAACCTTGCTGTATTTTTCCACATTAATGATGTTACTGCCTTCTGATCCCCTTCCCTCTACAGTCAGTTGTGGTTACTCACACACACACACCCACACACACACACACACAACCATTGCAACAACTGCAGTCTCCAACTTGACATGTGGTGGAAGGAGCCTGCAAATTGAGCTGGTCGAATCAGTCATCTGCCACCCTGTAAAATCCCCACTTGTCATTAATGAAATGAAGGCAGGCTCACTGGGGCCTGCCTCTGTGGTCATCTTTAATCTTTTTAATGAGACTACAGAAATACTCTACAGCCAATGCACAGGAAGGAAAATTCCTGCTGGTGCCGGTTGGTTTCAGAATAAATGAGAGCAGATTACAGCAGTGTGCTCCAGCCATGCTCTCTCTGCATGCCAGGTTTGCATGTTTGTGCATAAGGGCGAGGGAAAAAAGGCTTTCCTCTCATATCAAGGGACTCAGTAGTTTCTGTCCTCCAAAAGAATCCTGACAAGATTTATCATGACTATGGAGTAGCACTGCCAAGCCCAGGAGGAGAAAATGGCATGACTAAGTGAACCACAAGAACCATGACTGGTAATTAACTACATTTACCCTGTCATATCAGCTTCTTGCTCTCTCCATGTGTGAAAGGTAGGATGGTGTGTGAGGCAGCTTGTTAAAACTTAAGAAGTGCTTCTGTTTGAAGAGAGATCTCTTCAGGAAGGCTGAAAGCACTCCATACACAAAAATCACGGACTGTTCTGAGTTGGAGGGGACCCACAGGGATCATTGAGTCCAGCTTTTCAGTGAATGGCCTGAATGGAGATCAAACCTACAACCCTGGCATTATTAAGAGAATACTCCAACCAGCAGAGCTAACCTCAGTGGCAAAACCAGAATCACAGACAGGTGGAAGGGATCCAAGAAGGCTCATCAAGTCCAGCTCAGCTCTTAAGTGGCCCACAGGGGACTCCAACCCCCAAGCTGGGTGTTTGGAGCACCATGGCTGTGTCTTGGTGAAGGACAGGGCTCTGGGGATGGGTGCAGCTGCAAAGGGAAGTGACACGGAGATGCCCACAACACGCAGGCAACCTCCTAGGAAAGGGGAGTTATAGCACAAAAACTATTTTTTTTAAATCTTTTACTAATTTTGGAAATTCTGCAGATACCACTGCACCCCTAGGAAATTTCTTTTGACTGGCAAAGCTAACAATACAACTGCACCTTCAGGAAAATATTTATTTCACTCTACTGTTGGAAAACATGGTTAAGCTGTAGCATATAAAAGTGTGTCTGGTTTTATTTTCTCTTTTGCTGACCAGGAGTTAGAAAATGAGGACTTTTCTCTCACAAGCATGTCTGTGGAAGAATCTTCAGATTCAGGGTTCATCTTACAGGATGATCTGGATTTAGTTAAATTATCTTAAAAGGATCTTTCACTTTTCCAACTACATGTTTTTGCAGTTAGGAAATAAGTAGTAAAAAAAGACATATATCTCTCTATTCAACAATGGGTAAAAAAGAAAAAGAAAAACAAACAAGAAGTAAAACCTATTTTAGGGGTGCTCTTGGCAGCACTTTAACTTGTACTTTCTTTCTAAAAATGCTTTGTGATGTTCTCCCTTTCCAGCCAAAATAAGCTGGGATTTTTATATGCCTTGAAAGAAGTTGCTTGTTGTTACTAAAAAAAAATGTAATTATTGAAAAGGAGTTTCAATAAATGCCTATTTTTCAGGATAAAGTATTTTAAAATGAAATTATTTGCCCAAGATCTAAATTCAGATTCAGTCCAGGCTGCTAATTTTCTGCAAAAGGTGAAAAAGTCAGCGTATAGAAAAGGTGGTTAGACTGGACCAGAAATGATCCCTTTCTATACTCAAAGCAGACAGAAATATTTTTTTTTGCATTCACAGATGTGAATACTCTGTACTCTAGATGTCTTCAAAGAGTGTCTGTCTCTTCTGATGTTTCTAATGACTGATGGCTTCGTAAATATCTTCTTGAGATTTCCTGTGCTCTGATGTCAGGCAATAACACCTGGTACCTTTGCTCTTTTTTCTGTCTGCTAGGCTGCTTGGAAGTGGTTTTGGTGAGAATGTGCCGTGCCTTCAACCCACTTAACAATACTGTTCTGTTTGAAGGAAAGTATGGAGGGATGCAAATGTTTAAAGCTTTGGGTATGTTGCTCTTCTTTTTTCCAACGAATTGCATTGAGCCACAAAGCAAGAAATTTGTCTTTATTAGAATTGTGATCCAATGTGGAAATCTCCAGTAAATATTGAATCCCCAAGTCTCTAAATGTCTAGGTTGGAACAAAAAAAGAAAAAAGAAAAAAGTTGACCCCGTTAGCTGAGAAGAGCAAGGGGATTTTACCAAATAGATCTCTTGCCTTCTGAAGTTTTGATGAGCCCTGAGTTTGTGGCAGGAGCCAAGCTGTTTATCTTTACTCTTCAGTTATGCTTGATGTATTAAATCCGTCCCACTAATTGTGTCCTGCAGAAGACAATTTTAGCCCCACCAGTGAGGAGACTAAAATAATGAACTGGTACAACTTGCTGAAATTACTGTTTTGCCTAAAACTTTTAAGTAAGCGCATTTAGATTCATGTACTGAAAAAATTACTTTGTTTCTCAACATGATACTGAGTGCTGCCTGAAATGCTAATAGTGAAATGTTTGGGTTTTGTGCATCTATCACACTGGTACAATCAGAAATTGATTCAGGACCAAACTCAAAGAGATATATCACCTTCAAATGTATATATTTATCATATGTATTTTTTTCTTAGTGTGTATCATAAACATAACACTTCTTTACAAGTTTAAAGCATTTATGAATGTGTATTGATTGATTTACTTTTATCTTTATGATGCTTTTGCAAATTTTCATAAACATTTGTACTGTTAATTAGTAAAATTATATATGGAAGTTATTTAGGGCTTGTCTTTCCTCCTCCTTAGGTTTAATATCTGTTTAGAATTACCAATTCTTGCCTCAGAGCAAGAGAAAAGAGTACTTTCTTCTAAGATGTCTGTGCATTTTTTGTACTTGACCCTAATTCTTGATAACTTCTTCGCTTCAGTGTACCATTTAGCTTCATTTTAGAACCATTTTCAGGTGGAATTTTAATAGTTAATAAAAAGCACTTGCTGTAGCCGTACAGAAGTTCAGGAACAACTTTTTCTGACACAATCCCTGCAGGTTGAAGAGCTGATTTCTAGCACTGGTTTTGTCCTTTTTGTTTGCAGGTTCTGATGATCTGGTAAATGAAGCTTTTGACTTTGCAAAGAATTTATGTTCCTTACAGCTGACTGAGGAGGAGATTGCCTTGTTTTCATCTGCTGTTCTGATATCACCAGGTAATTTTTCATTCCAAACACTGATTTTTTCCCCTCTTTATCCACCTCTATTTCTGCACACTTAAACAGCTGTTTAAGCTGCATCAAATAATGTTAAGCAATGTATTAAGCAGTGGAAGAATACCTGAATTACCCAAATACACCATTAGGAATTCCATGTACTGGAAGTAGATCCAAAGTGTAATAGACATGGAGCAGGGTTGTGCAGGCAAGAAGTGCAGGCTGGCCTTCCTCCAGGCCCCGTGAGAAGAAGCATATTACTCAAGAGGTGGATGTTCCTCCTAGCTTTTTCAGGGAGCACAAAAATCACCACCCAGAGTGGGCTGTATAGTCCATAGCTATGATGGTCTTTTTTCTTGGGAATGAGAACACAAGCAGTAAAATTTGGTGTGCAGTCCTGAACTTAGTTCCAGGTGAGAGGTAGTGATTAGAAGTGCAACACACTCTTTCTCATGTGTTCATATATCATAACTCTGCACAGGAAAGTGTGCATTTAAGGGAGTGATGGCTGGCTGACCACAGGGGAGACTTTGGTGATTAAGTTGACTCAGAGGGTGGATCTAGTGTACAAGCTCAAAGTTTAGTGTGGGATTTTTAAATATGCCTCAGGGAATGTAGACACACCGTTTCATCTAAGGGTAACCTCTTAAATAGCCTTACCACAAAAACACACCATGAATTATTTTTCCAACTTTTTCTGCTGAAGACTTCTTCTAGGTCACCTTGCACTTTCGCACATCTGTGTTGGAGATTATGTTAGTCGGAATTAGGCTATCACAGATGGTGTCAACACATTCATTCTCATCATTAACACCTACTGAAAGGACTCTACTCCTTTTTTTTTCACTTTGAGCAGTTCTTCCCATCATCTGTTTAGAAGTGAAATAGTTGAGCCAGTGATTCTTCATGGGGTTGCACCTAAATATTGCACCTACAACCTTCCAAACATGGAAAATTTCCATGTCAAAGGTGTCCCAGCTGTGTGCAGGGGTGAGAGCTGCCTCTGCACGACCCCCCAGGATCTCCTGACTTCCTCTGGGACAGCAGACTTGCAATGTCGTGATGGGTCTGTGCCCATCATTCCTCTCTCCGTCTGAAAAGACCAAAGCTGAGTGGGTGGCAGAGGGTGCTAGCTGCTGGAAAAATTAGGTGGAATCAAAATTCTGATTAGTTTCTGCAGTTCTGCATATGTCCCTTTAATTTGCAAGCCAGAGGATACATGCATGTCTCTTATTGCTTTAGCTGAAAAAAAAAACCAACCTTCAAAAGGAACAAAAGTGTTTGGTGCATGCAGACAGCTTATTTCTGTAATCAGTGAGCATGTGTGACTAGTCCTAAGAAACAACAACAAAGGAAATTATGGGCTGCAGCAGTATGTGTGTGAGTGAAACAAGTCTTTCTTCCATAAAAAACCTGTGAATTTGGATTGTCTAAATAACTCCCGTTTCAGCTGGGCTGCTACATTTGAGAGTGGGAAGACAGAGAAAATAGTCCAGAATGAACTGATACTGAAATGTGCTATTTATTTCCTTACAAAAACAATAACAGTAAACAACAGAGAAAGAAATATTTCCTTCCACACTTGATGTTCTGGCTCCTTCACAATAAAGAGTTTCTTCATGGGAATAAGTTTTAAAAATTTTAAAATTTAAAAATAAAGCACTGCTTCAAGTCCCTGGACCCGTCCTTTCATCGACGAATACAAGTGTACAGGAAGTATAGGAAGTATTCCTATTCTGTATTCTGTATAGGAAGAATTCTGTATAGGAACTATTCATATTCAGGTTTCTTTTCTGCAGAAGCCACCACCTGAAAGGCGATTCTTGCAGCCTTCATCTCAGTGTTTAGGCAGCTTACAGAAACCAGAGCGGTTCACTGGGGTGAGGGGACCTGAGAACATCCATCAGTAGCATCCATCCGTAGTTTTGTGAAGGTTGCAAAGGCCAGTGTCACATTCATTTTCCATCTAATTCAGAGCACAAATCTGGATTTTCCATTTCATGATGGTCACAACCACACTGCTTGAAGGTGTGGTTGATTCTCTAGCTTGATTTGTGATTTCAAAAGCTGAAATGTACAAATGTACAGTGAAGGCTGCAGAGTCATCTCCACCCTCTAACATACAAAAGAGGCACATGGTAAGACAGGAACATGCCTGCTCCCTTGTGCCAGTCCCTCTCCTGAGACTTTGACTTGCCATTTTCCCTCTTTCCATCTTCCTTTTGGCAAAAGCAGATTTTGTCTGTTTCTGAACTGTCTCTCATCTTCTTTCCTACACTATTCTCTAGCCTAGTGGACAGTACACTCTTTGAAGATGGACAAGTTCAAAACCCAAGAGGAAAAGTTGACTATTGAATCACTGCCCCTTATGGCCTTTAAAGGTGGTCACTGATGTATTGACGTTTTCCTGCCCTTCTGTGAATGTAGCTAGAGTTACCTGTGAAATTCCAGCCAAATTTACGGATGGTGTTCAGGTGGCAGAAACCACATTTTGGGAGACAAAATTATTAAAAAGGTTTACCTAACTCTTGTCATGAATTTAAGAACT
The DNA here is from genome assembly GCA_013396995.1 of Dicaeum eximium. Taxonomy (NCBI): domain Eukaryota; kingdom Metazoa; phylum Chordata; class Aves; order Passeriformes; family Dicaeidae; genus Dicaeum; species Dicaeum eximium. The sequence goes on along the minus strand of VWZP01002089.1, from coordinate 129,887 downwards.
TGTGGGGGTTGGTCTCTTTTTCCAAGCAGCAACCGACAGAACTAGAGGACACAGTCTCAAGCTGCGTCAAGGGAAATTTAGGTTAGATATTAGGAAAAAGTTCTTTACAGAAAGAGTGATCAGGTACTGGAATAGCCTGCCCGGGGACGTGGTGGAGTCACCATCCCTGGATGTGTTTAAAAAAAGACTGGATGAGGCACTGGATGCCATGGTTTAGTTGAAGTGTTAGGGCTGGGTTGGACTCAATGATCTTGAAGGTCCCTTCCAACCTTGCAATTCTGTGATTCTGTGATTCTGTGTAACTCTTGTGTAATATACACCATGCTTCATGACAGGTGAGTGATGAACCTGTCCTTCAACCACTTCAGTCTGTTTTTAACCTTATTCTTGTGACAGAAAGGTAAACCTTTAGGGATTGGTCTCTATGATAAATCTTTCTAGCTCCAGTCTGCCACAATAGGCATTTATTTGACACTATTTAAAGACCAGGTTTTGCAGTAGCATAAAGTTTGGTGCCTAACCTGTGAAGTCTAAACATCACTGTGTGCTTATTGTGTAGAAAGTGCATGTGTTCTCAGCTAATTCTGCTTCTATGGCCACTGATGGCACAGGATCCATTGGCTTACCTTCAGGGAACACAGTTCTCTAAAATTTACAAAATACTGTTTTCTTTTCCTGATCATCTGTTAAGTAGCTGAGGGTTTTTTTTGTCTCCTCTCACAGTACTTGACAATCAGCTCTTTTCATACACCCCTGTCCAGAGACAGACAGACAAACGACAGGATTATGCTGCTCCTGTGATGAAATGTTGCTCGGTTCCAGACTGTGTGACATGTGTGTGCATTGAAGGAATTAACTTAAATAATTTGTATATCTTATTTTAGTGGTAGGGAATGGGTGAAAGAAAAGTGAAAGAGGTTTTTCCTGAATTTTTATATTTGTACATGAAGATTCATGCCGGTGATAAAAGAAGTTTTCTTATTTCCTATGTAAAAGCTAAAACCTATACCCAAGAATTTATCTGGATTGAAGGAGAAAAAAGTAGTTTGCAGTGTGTGAAAACAGAAGGTTCAGTGGTGCTGCAAGCCCCCTACATTAATGGGTTTGGATTGTCTTGGGGTCTGCTACTTCTCTTTCTGTGTGTTTGTCTCCAGAACCTATGACTTGTGAAAATACAGATCGTAAGGACAACCTCCTGCAACTGGGGTTTGAGTCCAGTAGAAGCCATGTAGGTTTCAAAACAGCTGTGTAGATGTTATTCTTCCAGATAATCTTGTAATTTGTGTTGTTTAAAAAAGAACATTTTTAAATAATGAGAAACTTGCACTTTGCAATTCTTTTGAATTATTGAGGAAATTCTCTTGAAGAAAGCCTTTTATTTTTATTTAGAATATATTTTGTCTGAAAATCTTAGCCTAGTAAATAATGAGATATATTAATGTTTAAATAATTATATTCTCTTATTTTCAAAGAATTGTTTTGATCAGTAAGTTTGTTATTTATGTATTAGGACACTGAGACAACATGACGTGTTTATCACCTAGGCAGCATGAAATTAGAACACTGATTGTACCAACAGAGAATAATAAAATGTTGAGCCATGTTTCATTTCTGTTCCCATCTTTATGCCTAGCATCCTGTTTTAAACAAAGAGATGCAGAGATGCAGGGCCAACACTGTGTTCCTGAATGTTTTGTATGTGTTAATTAAGTGCTCAGGTGATCCTTTAATGGGTTAAGAGACTTTGCCTCTGAAACCATGTCTTTAATTGCCATGCAGTCCTTCCTCGTGGGAATTACTGTGGATACTTGCCAGCACAGCACCCTGTGTGCACCATGAGCATGCCCCACATCTGTGCATTCTTTAACTTTAGTTTTCCTTTTTCTCAGATCGAGCCTGGTTAATAGAGCCAAGGAAAGTCCAGAAGCTTCAGGAAAAGATTTACTTTGCACTTCAACATGTTATTCAGAAGAACCACCTCGATGAGGAGACATTGACAAAGGTAAGTCCTTTAAACAAAATGCCTAGCAGTCCTCAAGTATGACTCTTCTCTTTCCACAGTATGTAAGCCAGAATAAATGCACTATGTGCTTGCTGTGCATAGAGGCTTGTTTGACTCTTGTCCCTGTTGCCTCTTACTCCATTTTTTGTTCAATATACCAATAATTTAAATTCATACCCTATACAGAATGCGACTGCCCTAAAAAAGTGCTCGTTGTGGCTGTTTCTTGTTAAATGCATTTATGGCCCTTGGCTAAAACTTTGGGGGCAGCTGTTTCTAGGCTCTTGTACTAAGAACAATGTCTAGTCCTTTGGATGGGGTTTGATGCAGCTTAGAGTGTCACTTTCAGTTACTCGGCAATGGAAAGTGTAATTTATACAAAAGATGCTTCCACCTTCTTCCTTTTTCTTTTGTTTCAATGTCTTACAGTTAATAGCCAAGATACCAACCATTACTGCACTTTGCAACTTGCATGGAGAGAAACTGCAGGTATTTAAGCAATCTCATCCAGACATAGTGAACACACTGTTTCCTCCATTGTACAAGGAGCTTTTCAATCCAGACTCAACCACTGGCTGCAAGTGAAGGGGATAATAGAATTTTCACGTAGTCATGGAATGCATCACTAGTAAGACAAAAAGAAATGTTTTCATGAAGAAATTATTAAAAATGTCACTACTGCAACACTAGGAATGTCCTGCACTTAATAGAATTATTTTTCACCGCTACAGTTTGAAGAATGTAAATATGCAACTCTGAGTGGGGATGTCTTTTTTCTCTTTTGTTTACTTTTCTTTGTTTTTTTGTTCTTTTTTCATTTTTGAACTGACAATGAATATACAAATATAGGACACTGGGTGTTACCTTTTTTTTTAAATTTACTTTTATTGGAAGATGTTTTGGGAGACAACTGTTCCTAGAATTTTATTGTAGATATACATGATAATAGAGCAGTACTTTGCAGTATTACTCTTGCTGTTTATTGTTCAAATATAATTTAAGAAAATTCCACTTACTAGACTGCCTAGTTCTATGTTTTTAGATAGTTTAATGCATGTGGAAATTTGTAGCTGTCTTGGAAATTATGGTGCATGTAAGGAAGAGACACACACTCACATATATATATACATATATATATGTATGTATGTATGTATATATGTATGTATGCATTATATGCATACATGCTGTAACTTAAAATCACATGCCTACAGTTAAAGGATGCTCAACCCAGCTGTCATGTATTCCTTACTTTCCAAGTAATGTATTAGATTTACTTTGGGTGATCAAGATTTGCTTTGCCAGAGTTAAATTGTCAGCTGCCAATGTGTAATGACAGGATCACTTCTGAGATGTGTGCAACGTAGTGCATGTGTGCTGTGTGTAAATCAAACATCAGGAATGTATCAATGGTGCAAAAGCCTTGTCTGGATGGTTATAGGAAAAGAGGAATAGGATTGGGGTTGTTTTTTTGGTTTGTTTTCTCACTGTTACAGGGATAGAACATACATAAAAATGAACATAGTAGGACCTGATCTCAGTAAAGTATCTGAAACATGGAGTAAAAATGTAGACAATCCCATATGTACTTTTTTTGTGATTTCATACATGATTTTGTTTTATATATACTGCTTTGAAAAGTGGCTTCAAGTCTTGGTTTGTTTTTTGCTGAACTCATTAGAAATATAGGTAGTAAGCTCAGTGAAAACCATAGCAAGCCTAAAATGTATCTCTGAAGAGGAAAGAAAGGAGGGAAGGAGGAAGAAAGGCAAAAGTGAGGAAGTCCATGGTTACTAGAAAGGACAGTATAATTGTCACTGTTTCTGACAGTCATCATCTAGATGGGACTAGTGGTTTCCATTACACTCATACATGTGTATGTTTTAAACACATGCATTTATTTATGTATATATCTGTATGTATATAACTGTATATATATATGCATATATAGGATTTATTTTAGATGCATTTCAGGAGTGGAGCAAAGGATTGGAGCTTTCTTTTTGTCTGTCTCTGAATTACTGTGCATGCATTTGCTTGCAAAACCAAAGGGGAGTGGAAGGCTGCCATGGACTTAATCTTGTGCATTAATTAAGTTTAATCAGCAGTCATTATTAATGTATCTGCATTCTGCCAGTAGTACAAAACACAAAGATGTTTTAGCTGTGAAGAGGGATTCAGTTGCTGCTGCATCTCTCTTTACCACCACTTTTACCCATTTTTCAGAGCAGTCTCCTCCTGGGAAGCCAGCAGAGGGCACAGAACAGAAATAAGAAGAAGCAGGCAGTAGAGAAGAAAGGGAGTGAAGGCAGGATCACAAGCAGATGCATTTCTTTATTTCAGACCACGCAGAAGCCAGTGCAATCTGAGGCAAGGCAAGGGGAAGCACAAAGGACCTGCCTGTTTGCCAGGCTCCTTGTGGAGGGGCAGTGTCACAGGGAGCCCACAGGGACAGGCGGGCCCTGGGGTGGGTGAAGAAAATCAATCTGTTGTAGTGACAGCTTAATGTCTTGTGCAGCTCTGGTCTCAAGCTTCTCTCTTCTGCAGGGCAGATAATTCACAAGCTATTTCAAGTCCTTCAAGTGGAGCTCTCCCTTGCCTTCCATCAGTCAGTTTGCAAGTTTGCATATGTATTTTGTGGCAGAATCAAGTCTAGAGAATGCCGCAGTTTGTTTGTTCTGTTTTAGCAATGCCAGAACAGGTACAAGAGTAGTTAAAAACTCTCAGCTAAGAAATGTTTCTGTGCAGGTCCATTACAACTTAGAAAAAAAAGAAAAAAAATCTGTCCAGTTTTTTTTCTTTTCTTTCCAAAAAGAAAGAAAATCTGTCTTAGTTGTGAGAATTTTGTTGCAAATGTGACATACTCTTCAAAATTGCTTAATCCTATAGCACAGCACTAACTAAAGTTATCTTTTTTACTCCAAATTCAGAGCACATTTCTCTAGTCATTACCTTAAAATGTTTTCAATTAACATAATAAAGCATTTCTCTTGATGTTCCTTTATACCACTCTACCTGTAAGACTGACATTCCTTTATGAGGTGATTTACCTGTTTGCAGCCCTTCTTGTATGGCAAATCCAAGAAAAGGATCCCAAATTTCAAGTATATGTATATCAAAACTTGATGTCTACGTAGTGTTTGTGTAGATTTATCAGGGGAAAAACCGAGTCATACTGAACTCTAGAAGTGCTCAGTTTTAATTGCAGAGGACTCATGTTTTTCTTGATTTCCCAACACAACACACACATGTTGTTTGAAATATTTTATAAATTCGTTTAGAATATATCAAAAGTATATATTTAGCCAACCCATAGAAATACAAAATAAGTGATGAGTACTACTGTTCATAGTGCTGCTTAATAAAGAGGTTTGTCGTGTTTATAAATAGTCCTTCACAATTGTGTGTTACATCTTGAAAATGTTGTTTTCTTCTCTAATAAGCTAATTACTCCTTGGGATTTTTGAATTACTTCTCAGGCAAGATAACTAAATGGAGGTCAACAGTGAGAATGACACTAATCATTATCTGTAGGGCCTTTAATCTTTAGAGCACTATTATTACATCACTACAATGTCGTGACCTCTCTAATCAGTAAAGATTATGATCACATTTTAAAGATATGGAAATGAAAGGAAAAAGGTTAAGTAACTTACAAGAGACCACAAAGGTAGAAATATCCAGTTCAGAAATAAAAGTGGATTCTTGGCTTTTGTCCTAAAATTTCTAATACTCTGGCATACAAGATCTTCGTTGTCATTGAGAGGCAATAACCTCTACCAAGATTTTAAAATATTGCCAAGCAAATTTTTGTTACTGTTAGTACAGGATTTGAGCAAATAGTGTTATTGTTTACCTGGAAAATGAAAATTCATTTTCAAATATTATTTATTTATGGAACTGTGCTGTGGTAACTGCAATTAGATTTTATTTAATTTTCTGTCATTTGGGCTTAGCCACATAGATATAGTACCTCTTTTGCCCTTCGTTGACTGAGTATAGAACAACACATAATGATCACATGCCACAGGCTGGATTTTTGTGGTTGGTTTTGCCAACATAGTCACTTACACTAAAAATGTCGAATTCTTGATATTGGACTTCACATATTCAAGTTATCCATGGACTATTAAGGATAAAAAAGAATGAATTTTAGCAAATAACTTCATAATTCACGATATTAGTTCTTCACTTTCGTTTTTTTTTTGCTTTCAGTAGTCCAGGGTAGAACCTGAAGCTTTTCAAGTGTCTAAAACTAAAATTTGTCACATCTTCTTTCTGTAGTAACTGGATATATTTGTTGATTTTTTTAGTGACAAGCTTTTCAAATGAGACACGTTTTTTAATGATTTATTAACCTGGGACCTGTAACAAAAGGATATTTAAAGCATATATTTAAAGCATGTATTGAATCTACTACTTCTAGCATTGCTCTCCAGTAATTCAGCCATATTATGCTAAATTACCCTTGGCATTGAGGAAGCAGATGTACAGTGTTCATTATGCTATCACAAAGACTTTATTTTGCTGTAAATATCACTCTGGCCTGCTCTTTTTATAAAGAATTAATTCCAAGATTCGTATTTCCTTCTACTGGAAATGGCTAGAAAATAAACATTTTAATAGAAGGCACCTCAGTTGAGGAAGCTTGTTTACAAAAGCAACATACGATTTGTGACTGGCTTGTGATAGAACGCATTAATGAATTGATTCTGCAAGTTGTCAGACACTTAGCTAGACACTAGAGTCACTAAAAATTGAGACATTTCAGCAAAGAAGGTGCTCAACCAGTAGCAAGATTGGCGGGCTTTGGCACTAAGGGGTCCCTCTTGGGCTTTGTTGAGCAGAAGGCAGATGTTGCTCTCATAAATGCTTTGAGGTCATGCTCCGTGTTGTTCATTTCAGCCCAGTTTCACAGGGCTCAGTTTATTCTCCTGTTGCACCTTGGGCATCGATGCTGTTTCAGTACCTGTGCCAGGCTGTGGTGCTGAGGTGGAGCAGCTGCCAGAGCTGCCCATGAAGATGAGCTTTGTTATATGATTTTCTTTGTTTAGTTTCACGGTGGCAGCTTGCACAGAGGTGTGTCTCTTTTTGTGTGTCCCAAAGTTTGCAGGATTTCTGATGTAACAACTTCTACACAAAGAGGATGCAAAGCTGCTCCTCTGTGCTCCTCTTGGCCTCCCTCCACCAGGCTGTATGAGCTTCTCATAAGATTGCAGCAGTCTCACAAACTGGTCAGGTAGCTTAGTTAGAGATGTGCAGCTGATGGCTCCCTTCCCTGTTGACTTTTCCACCCGTCTGAAGCTGTGCTTCAAACATCATTTGAAAAATGTTCAGGCTTCCCCCACCTCCTCCCTCCTGACTCTGCATTGATTGTGCTGTTTCCAGGAGAGCTAAGGTCCAGGCTGGAAGGTGGTTCCTTTTTTCAGTCATTGTCTTTTGGACATCCCAGGAATATAGCACATAAGTTCAAACTGAAACACAAAAGATTTTTTTTTGTCCAATTCGTTATGTCTAAGGATGTATGAAACGGAACCCTGAGACAGAGCAGCTTGCTTTTCTCTGGCCATAAAATACTAGCGTATTTAAACCCACCAGCCTGTCCCAGCACCTTCTGCCTCCACTCCAGAAACTAAATCCTGTCTCTGACATCCATTAGGAACAGTGTGCTGGAGGCCCCGTCCTCGTCTTTGCTCTTTAAGTTTCACGCTTCGTAAATGACAATCACTGCTTGACGCAAACGTTGCACTCTATGCCACTCAGGGATGTTTCATTACTGAAAATAACTCTATGAATATAACAGTGATTATATGGAAGAGAACCTTAGAGGCTTTGAAGGGCATGGGTTGAGCTGCCCAAGTGAATATGACCCGGACAAGGCTTTCAAGCCAATGATCAGAAGTAACATTGGTATAAACTGAATTCACTGTCAGCATTTCCTCAGCTTGATCTGTCAGACTTTGCCTGTTGTTTCACAGTCAGCAGAGTTGTACTGACCCATCAGCTCATGATGTTAAGGTCCTTTTGGGAACAAAATGCAAGCAAGCTTTGTATGAATTACTGAATTTAGACAACTGACAAAGTTTCAAAGTACTTAATTCATGTACCATTAATGTGAGCTCATATTCAGACTTGCTGCAGGCATGTAAGAGGAAAGGCTAAGACATGGAATAAGCAATATGTCAGCAATGACAAGAGCACTGAGCTAGGATGTGGAGAAGTGACTGAAGAGCAAGTAGACATGAGCAAGTGGCTTACAGCTACCATTTTCTCTCAGGGATGCACAAAACCATAGCTAGCCCATGACTCTGTAGCAATACTTCTCCATGGTATGATTAGTCCCTTTCTCACATCAAGAAAACATTACCCCATTTTATACTGTGCTAGTGAAAAATACTCCCACTTCCTAGAATTTTGAAGTGTGCTTATCCTTAGCTTTACACCACAGATTCTCTATCGTTACAAGAACACCCACAGAAGGATAAATGGTGGTGGATTACATTGCCAATCATTAAGTTAATTCCATGTCTTCATCAAGAGGTTTTCCTCAGCTCTGAATATGATCATTGCTCCTGTTACCACAAGGAGTATGTGGGTTTTTGACTTCCTCCATCCTCTGAACTCTCTCCACCTAGAAGACTGATTGACAACTTCAGGAGGTGGAGAGGCCAGCATCTCTATGCATCAGGATTTTCACCATCATATGCTTTGCCAAGCATCCCATTGCAATTTAATCCTTCAGGTTGCTAGGAGCCATGTCCAAGTGACTGAAGTTGTTAGCATGATAGCTTCCCATTAAAAAGTTCAGTATTATGGTCAGGGGACCTTGCCTCTCTTTCCTTTTCCTTTTACTCCTAACTCCTAGTGAACGAGGCTTGGAGTGGCAAATGACTCATCTTTCTTTCTCAAAGTTGATCAGTACTTGGAGCTGCAAGGGAAGCTCCACCCAGATGGTAGAAAGCAAGCTCCTTCCTCTTCTTCCTTCATGCTCTCCCTTAGCTGTGTTGTCCCTGCATGCGCTGTCCCCGCATGTCTTGTCCCTGCATGACTGTGTGACAGTGAGCCCAACACCCCAGTAAGTTATCATCCCAGAAGTTGTTTGCAGCTCTAAAAGCCACTTGTGTGTGCAGTCTGCAGACAAGAGTCATTGTGAAAAGAAGAGGCCTAAAACGTCCATGGTGGTAGCTGACAGATTGGTAACTCTCCTAAAAAGGCAGTGAATGTCCAGTGGCAGCTGCGTCTGCGTCCTCCAAATGATCCTTGCGTTGCCTTTCTGTGGGGAGGATAAGGCAATGACTAAAATGCTCTGGGAAAGGAGAAGTATTTCCTGGGTGTAACTGCAGGCAGCGAGGATAATACTGCTCACAGTGAGTTCAGTAACGTGACGTACTACATTTGCGTAATTTCGTCATCCTCACAATTCGAGCACAGCACATGGGGAAAGTGAAAGAAAACAGCATTGGATATAGCAGCAATAAGTAAATTGTAAGTGTTTCTTTGTAACTGTACTTGCAGAAATTGTTTGCTTTGCACGTGGTCTTCTGTACAATAACATAAAGAAAAAAAATTCAACTAATGTAGATATCACGGTGATTTTGCATATTTTTTTGATTTGTTGGATATAGCTGCTAATTTATGAATGAAGATACTGCTGTTGAGAAAATTTTCTGTGCTTCAAGAAAATGCTGAGGTCCTTGTTTATGACTATACATTGACAGCAGTAAATTATGTTCAATGTAAGACTCTGTTTGGAGAGAATTTTATAAAATGGCTCTTAGTTTTCAATATTAAGAACACATTGGCCCCTTATTTGGGCAACAGGAATGCAACTGCATTCGAACACAAGCAGGAGCAGATGGTTAACCATCTAGAACAGGAAAGAACAGGCTTAACCTTGACAACTGTTTTGGATAAAACCAGCTTATTAAAAAAAAAAAAAAGAAGAAAAAAAAAAAAAAAAAAGCACTTATACTTGTCTTGATTAGACACGCAGCTTAATTAAGTCAAAGTAACTACATTAGGCTGTTGACTTTGGGGATTCAGATTCAGATGCACTACATTTGTGGTTTTTTTAATGTGTCACTTCAACGTCAGAATCAGGCAAAAAAGGTGTTTTGTTGTTAGTAAAAAAAGCTAATAATCATTTAACCCTACGGAGTGTGGACCACACATTCTCGTGCAGTATATGGGGATTTATTCGTGCACTTATTTTAAAAAGCCACTGAGTAGCATAGCCAGTGAACTAGCCATGATAGTCTTTGCCTCTTGTGTGACTGCCATGTGACCTCTAGTACACTTTGAGAGCAGCTCTGTGATTGTACTTGTGGCAACAAATAAAGCACAACTGAACTCTGAGCTCTCATCAACACTGGGCTAGATCGAATACATTGGGTATTTTGAGATTTATGCTAATCGCTATAATTCCCATGTTAAACTAATTACTTCAGTTGTAATGAATGGATGATATAAAGGATATAGTAATCATAATAGCAACAAAATCCCTTATTTTACAGCTGCACTCTCTGCCTCATTTGATTAACGCTAAAGAAGTTACTTAAAAACTAAACAAACAAAACCAGAAGAAAGAAACCTGAGTATGTATTGTAGAAATGTAGAAGACAAATAAAATATTTTTTCATATGTAATTACTTCTAATATATGCTTGTGGAAGGTCCAATACTATGTATACTGTCTCTGTAATTTTTTCTGTAAATAACTTGGGACAGTGAATACAGTGATTTTTTCTATGTCTCTGTTTAAACATAAGACTTTGTAATGTTGTTTTTTTTTTTTTTAAAGAGGAAAAACATCAAAGAGCAAATTATGTACTTGCTTCCTGTAAGTGTAATGTACTCTTCAGTTTTTATGGAAACTGATTGTAATAGATAAAGCCTTTTGACCAGCCGTTGATATTTAGTGTATGCTTCTGTTCATAATTGGGAAAAAATGTGGGATTGTCAGTGAAATGTGATCCCAGCAAGTCTGCACAGTGAGTACTATAATAATTCCTGCAGACTGCATTTGACTGATTTGAAGAAAAGTTGTTCAAGCGAATAATGCTTCCTTATAGCATATGGCTTTTATGAATCCTTCTGACATGACTTATATTGATAGAAACATTTCTCTCTTTCCAATGAGCAAAATATTTTTATATGCCTTTAATTTCTTATTCAGATTTGAGGTCAGGTCACTCATTAGCTGTAATATGAAGCCATAACTGATCTTCACCAAATGCACATTTTAAAGATCGTAATGGAAAAAAGAAACTATGTCCAGTTTATCAACAGCTGTAATGTAATACAGGCAGGAGCATAAATAATGAGCAAAGTATTTAGATGCTATTCTGGCATCCAAATGTGACTTTAATGGCTAGTATTTTGTGATTACCGATTTATAAAAAAATAAAAACATAATTAAGATAGATATTTAGATTTAAATGAAGCTTTCTAATATTTTTGAAATATCCCTAAAAATGCTTTTAGGATTATGAGAATAAATGATTTTTCATATACTTCCCACTTTCAAATATCTAATGTTTTTATCCTATTTCCAATTCATTTTGTTAGAGTGAAATGAGATGTTAAGGATCCAGGATCCAAGCCCTGAGCTATTTGGTGCTTGGCTGTAGTTACATTGTTGTAAATCAATTTAATTTTAATTTTAGGGGTGTGTTGTTTTTATTTGATAAGCATGTTTACCACTGTTGGTAACACACAAGAATTGCATTGCCTGTCAAGAAGTATGATAATAAACAATCTAATAAAATAATGAGTAATACTCAAAATTAATCACTCTCAAAAGACAAATAAAAGTTCCTTTCTAAAATCAAATGCCTCATAGAGTCAACAGTGATTTTTCTTTTTTTAATAAGCTTAATTGTGTAATAACGTTGATGTATCTTAACTGGCTTGTAGATGCAAAAAGCAGAACTGCAAATGAATCATGATGTACTGGGTAAAAATCTGGCTCCATTGAAACCAGCAGCAAATCCTTCACTGATTTCAGCAGTGCCAGGAGTTCATCCAGCATTTTCACATCTGAAATTCTCTTCTGATCTTTCTCCCTTGTTTAATATAATTGACCTAATTTATGTGTATGTGAGTAAAAAGACAGCCTGATTCATTTAGAAAGTGACCATTGAGGTTTTTTTTATCATGAATCTTGTAGGACCAGCATCCTTGTCAAATGAAAAGGTTCCATATTACTTTAGAATGTAACAGATCTTTGTCTTATTTTATGACCTGTAAATTATTAGTTAAACACTGTTAGCATTTCATAATAATGCACACATGATTTTTGAATGTTTTCTGTAAATGACAATCAATGTTGATGAAGTTCCTTTCTTTAATGCAAAATTAAAAAAAAATACAATAAGAAAATAAATTCTGTTGTGGGTTTTGGTTTGGGCTTTTTTTTTTCTCTTTTTCCTGTCCCTTTAAATTAGCTGTATCTATCAGGAAAAGGTACAATGTGTGCATTTTCAAAAGAGAAAATAATCCTTAACATCATGTGTCCCTACCTACAGCAGGGGAGTTTTAACTAGATCAACTTTGAGATCTCCTTCCAGCCATAACCATTCTAAGATTCTATGATCAGGTGCCTGTACTTAATTTCAGGGCTTTTCCTAAGCAATAGAATTAGGTATATACCATGTTGCAACATCAACTGATAGTAAAGTGGCTTTGTTTTGCATTTTAAGTTACAGATGTGACTTTTGAAATGAAAATTGTTATACTTACTAATTTATTTCTCTGCTTATTTGGGGAGAAGCTTCAGCTAGTAGAGAGGTGAAGCAACACAGAAACATCTGTGTGACAGCAAACTGCACCATAGTGTTACAGAAAGTTACTTTATTTAAAAGAAAATACTGTATTTAAAATGGTAAATATGCCAAATTTTTTTTTTGTGTATGTCTAACTGTCAAGGCTGTAAGCAGTACCTTTTAATGATACTAACTTGAAGTTTTTAGGAGCCTAAATTTAAATCAGAAGTATATTTTAAAACACCAATATCAAAAGGCCTCATTTTGCAAACTGTAAGGCACATGTTTATTAGGTGTACTGACCTCAGCAGGCTTAATGCAGTGTTTACACTTAAGTGTTTTTCACATTTGTGGGAAAATGACTGAGAGTATAAAGGTAATAGTACAGAAATTACGGGGGAAAATGCAGTTGCTACTCCTGGGTGGAATGCAGTCAGCATACCTGACCTCCAGACAGGTGGGGTTAAAGCCTGTGGGGTTATGACGCAATCTAAGGGCTCTAAATGCAGAGTGGAGTGGAGACACCACAGCCAGGTTCTGTCAAAACCCTTGAGGAGAGGGAACTCGGGGTCCTTTCCACCTGATAACCCTCCCAGCAGCTTAAAACCAAGAGAGAGAAAGGGAGAAGTCCTGCTCTTGAGTCAGCAGCTGTGGGGAAAATCACTGACACAGGTCCCCATCCCAAGGTTATCTCAGGTGCCATCCTGAGATATCTGCCCTCAGGGCACACCCACCCCTCACTGAGATGAGATATCTGCCCTCAGGGTACAAGCACCCCTCACCTGAGATGAGATATCTGCCCTCAGGGCACACCCACCCTGAACCACCTCTGACCCCCTGAACCCCTCAGTGGAGGGTCCCCAAAAGAGGATGCTGACACTGCTCAGGCACAAGGGCCGAGGCTTTCCTGGGCACTGACAGATCATCACATACTGAGGGTTTGACTAAATTTGACTAAATCTCCTCTTTGCACATGATGGCATCACAATACAGGTAAGCAAGGTTGGGTTATGAGATGCTGCAAGTGCAGCTTAGCTTGATTCAATTTTCAAGTCCCAGATATTTAAGGCTCATTTGGAGGTTTCACATAAATTTGAAAAAATTTCAGACAAGTGTAATGGGGAGTTGATATGTAAACTTCTATATTTCAGATATGATGAAGCTGAAGAGTTTACCAGCCATATGAAATTAATTGAGTGCTGCATTTACACACATTATTTTAAGACACAATTATATAAAAGTCTTACAGGGAATGACTTGCTACATTATTGTGCTGGTTAAATATCATTTAATATTTCAGTGTGTGCAGGCCCACAACAGATCTCCTCGTACAAGAATGAACTACTGTATACTTTTTTAATGTGGCAGGCTCTTGAAGGTAGATGGATGAATATAAGCTTTCTAGAAAGACAGTGGTGAAATGCATTGCGCAAAATAACATTAAATAATTATAGTTGTCAGTCCCAAAAAAACTACATACTTACAGGTGTTCAATTAGTTACAAACCCATGCAAATGAAGCCTTCTGGATCATAATGTATCATAGATGTATTCAATCATAACTTAACATGTACTTCAGGTAACATCTTTGTAACAGAACCTTTCTCGTGAAGTGTGATGAACATCCTAAAAGCAGTCCAGCCTTTGTATTCTGTAAATCAAAACCTGGCTAAACAATTTTTCTGTGTCTCTTCCTTCTTACTCCGTTATTGTTCTTCTCATTCCCATCCTCTTTACAAAGTCCTGTGGATTGCAGTTTGCTTTGGGAGAACAAACTCCAACTTGTTCTGATGCGGGTGATGCGGATGTTGGTGTTAAAGGTCATGCTTGTGTTTCTGAAAAATGTCTGTTTACCTCCCTGTGCATGCAGGAGTTTAATTATGGTTTTAATGGTCTGCATATATGAGAGAAGTGAAATTTATAGGAGACATAAGAGCTTCAGTTAGTCCCAATGAAGGGACTGATCCCAGAAGGATTCTATTCTAATCATGGTGGACAGTCCAATAAAAATGTTACCTCCCCCTACAGATGTGCATAAAAGTATGCTGTGATCTTGGCAAGTCCTTCACTTGCACATTCTACCTGTAAGGGCACAATTCAGGTGGCCAGAGAGGTGCATTGGTCCTGAATGCATTGCTCTTGGGTGCCTTGCATGACCTTTTCCTGCTGCTCCTCATAGCTTTCTCCAGTACATGGACATTTGGAATAACCTATGGCAACTCCAGGGTAGCTATGTGCTGGTGTTCAGATGTCCATAGAAAGTTTAGGTGCACAGCATCCATATTTAATATGAATGCCGGGAATTTTGGGTGTATGGAAGTAAACAGGTTGGACACTATCAGTGATCGATGAAGATGTGCTTAAGGATCTGTCTGAGTGTAGCTACCCATGCACCCTCATCAAGTACAGAACATTTTGGTAGCAAAAGTTGTGTGGAAAAATGCTGCCTTAAGGAATTTATATTTTATGTCCAAAAACTAAGGCAAAATACCTTTCTAAAGGTAATTGAGAGACCTACTACAAAGTGACAACACCACCAAGTTTAAACACGGTATTTTAGGGATGCTGACTCTGATCATGGGTTACTCATTTCTAGGCAAACATAATTTGACATCTGTATATAGAGTTAGCTATTTCTTGTCAACTTTGCAGAAAAAGCACTGATTTCATCTTTAAGATTTTCAGATATTATCACATAAACACGTAAATTGTCTTGGCGATTACTACTTCATTCTCTTGATTCCATCTGGATTATTAGTGAAATCCCCTCTTCTCTCTGAGAACAGTGACTGTTCCAGTGTCTCAGAGTGACTTGTTCTGTGCAGGTTAGTCAGAACTGTAACAACCTTTATGTCATTAAGGGAAAACTCCGCAGTCCTGAGATTTCACTGAAACAAAATGCTGAGAAGCTGTGGCTGTTCGCTAATCAGGATTTGAAGTCCTCACTCCTAACCTTCAATGATGCATGCTAAAGGATATCCAGCTGTTCCAAAACATGCACCATTGACTCTTTCTCCAAACAATAGCAAAGCAGAAGTGTCATGCCTTTTGCACACTAGTGAACCAAATCAGTAGACGTAAAAATCTTTGTCTGAAATAGGAAATCTAAATTTGTTAATTTTCTTTTAATTTGACAACATTCAGTAAGTGCAATAGAAATGTGCTTTGCACTTCTAGAGGTGTTCAACTTTAAGACCCCTAAGCAAGACATTATCTACCAAAAAACCCCTGAGAGCATTTGTGACTGAAGCTAGTAAAAGTATATACACTCAAAAGATTAAAAAAATGCAATTAATATTGGATCTAGTATTCTGTGGCCACAGTTTTCCTATGAGCAATAGTGCCTTGGAAAGTAAAAGAAAATTATATAAATATATAAAATTATATATTATTTCATTAAAATTAAAAGAAAACAGTATGTCTTTTATGGAAGGAATAAGCACACATCATGCAAGACAAATAAAAGAAGTTCTGTTTAAATGTCTTCTGTCATTTGATGACTGTATACAACTAATTATTTACTACTCAGTATGAACTAAAATGTGCCCATCAAGTGCCTGCTCCAAAGCACAGACAGTAACTCATTCTGTTTTCAATTTACATATAGTTGAACCACTTGAACTAATGACTGGTCTCTGTTAGCTGAGTTTGGGACATTAAAAGCTTTTGCTAGTATCTTTTAGGCTTTTTTCCAAGAGATTCTGTTTCTAGTACTGTGTTGAACTGGGATCTCTGAGCTGATTCCTTTCAATATGGAGCAGCATTGCTCAACTCAGTAAAAATGTGTATTTCATCCTGTGTCCAGCAAAGCAGTGAATGTAGGAGTGCTTCACATTCTATTCCATGACAAATTGTGGTTTTCCAGTATTCACACATAGCCTGAAGGTATTCATCCTTGCTAATGAGCCATAATTGACTCAACTTTGCTGATGCAAGAGGCAGCTGTAACATCTTTGAAGATGTCATAAACCATCAAAGGTTCCTGAAGTGTCCCATGACCCAAACTATTAACACTATCTAGAGTAAAACTCCCTGCCCTATAGGAGGTACCTGGACTTTTTCACCTGACTGGGAACAAATGTAAACCTGGTGGACTCTGTGTTTCTGGGGCTTCACCAAACCCAGATGGATCAAGACTGACACCATCAGGATGCACATAGTGGTGACTTACTCTGTCACTCTGCTTTTCTCCCCCAGCCCTCTCTTATTCTTTCTATGTCTCCCTTTCTTACCTCACATTTATTGCTAAATATAAATCCTATTTGCTTCAGCATATGGTCTCATTTGCACTTTCATCCAGGCAGAGACATCTCTCTAATGAAATTAATACCTGGATCTTAACCTGTGGTTCGCAGGCTGACAAATAAAACAAAGCCCTCATTACCTCTGACACTGAGATTTTCTGGGAAAGACCAGCTTTTAGGTTGCACTGTGCCAAGGGAAGGCCCTCCTAGAGTCTATAATGTCCTTGCAGATGCCCCAGTGAGCAGCAGCTCTGCTGAAAACCAGGTCACAATAACTGCTTCCTGTGGGTCCAAACAGTGGCCTCTTCAGACCACAACATCTCTGGAGATGTTGATGCCTCTGTTAAAAGCCTTCAGGCTGAGAATGGCCAAGTCATAATAAAGACTCTGAAACTGCCATTCTGCTCCATATTGATTGCATTTCCTAGATTCTTCCCAAGTCAGAGTCAGAAGCCGGTAACATGCGAGGGCACTGGAAAACATCTAGGAAATAAGGTAGGCAACATAGCATCTGGAAAGCTGAGGACTCTAATTTGTCCTCCCAGTTGTTGTATGGACAGTTTCACTGACCAGCTCTAATTTCTTTGCCTTTCACTGCTAGGAAAAGAAAACTCTCCTCCCACTGCAGCTTCATTAGAGGGGAACAATTGCCCCCAACTTTAATGCAGTCCATATTCAAGTCTGCCTGGAGAAAGGAGGGAGTAGGGGCTTTAGGCTGATGTTATTGGGGGAGAGAGGGTGTGAAATCCCAGCCTTTTTTAGGCGTAAGCTTACAATTAATAAAGAAATAAATACGTCTGGAGGACTACCACCTTCAAAAGCCCTGCAAGAAAATAAGTTGCATTCACAGTGGTATTAATCATGCTCAATCTATGTCCCCTCTCACTGCAAATCAGTGCAGTTTTCAGCTAACAAGAATGGGTGCCCTGCTTGAGCAGACAAACCCAGGTAGGAGAGGCACTTAGCATGGCATTACCATCATTACATCCCAAGGTTAAAGGCAATGAAACTCCAGGAGCAGCAAAGTCAAATCAGTTCAATTGTATGATTGTTCATACTCATGAAGTGGTGAGGCTGGCAGGGGATCCAGCATAAAACTTAGGACTTTCCAGAGGAGCTCCTTTAAAGTAATTCATTGCCCTCTACAGTGGCTTAAATCAGAAGGACTAGAATGGTCACAGTAAATGTGGCTCCTGACATTTCTAAAGAGCAATATTAGTGATAGCCAGCTGCTAGGCCAGATGTCAAAGATGCATTAAGAGCAGTTGATTTTAATCTAACTCATTCCCAAGAAACAGAATGGATTTGGCTTTTAGCAATGCGATAAAAGATAGATTGTGATTAATGGAGCAGTACAACTTAACCACATAAGTTGACTCCCACTTCCTTCTCTCCAGTATTTGCACTGTCCAAAAGCAGTTATTTTGCTTACCAGCCTTACAAGGGACATGTAGATTGTTAATTATCAATCTGTGAGCCATTAAAGAAGTTGTTTTTGCTTTCTCAGCTTGAAAACCAAGGGGGAAGGATAATAGGTTTGGTAAACAGAGCTGTTCAAATAATGGAGAAATTCAAAGAAAAGCTATCATAGAGTCAGCATGGGAGCTCAGTGCCATAGTGCTTTTACTAACCTGACTTCAACATATAGGTAGGGACTAGAATTCAGGACTGAGATAAACAAAGAACAGTCTCTTTCATGGGATGTTCGAATTCAGCATGGCCTAGAACAGTAAGAAATGGAAGTATATTTTTCCTTTTGCCTACTCACTGAGCAGAGGGCACAGTGCTGGAAATAACTAGTTATTGTCTGCATATTTGGACTTTGCACCAGGTAATGAAGTAGAGTGCATGGAACTGCAAATTCAAGAGAGAAAAATAAATAGAGTACAGTATCTAATAAATGGTGCATATTTAAAACAGGAAGCAATCATCTAGAGTTCTCTCCTCATTACATGGATTCAAGGTGCATAGGAGCCACTTTTGCATAAACTTGAGCTTGGAAAATTGAAGAGACTGAAAATATTTAGAACAGGCTTCTTGTGATTCCATAAGCCATGGAAGTTTTGCAATCCATAGGGAAGTTCTGATCTTCCAGGGAGAGGAAAGGGGTGTAATAATTCCAAACTCCGAGAATTACTGAGAGGCAGTTGCTAAGCTGTGACAGTCAGAGGCCTTGGAGGGTAATACCAAAATCAAGAAGGCTGTCAAAATCTCAGTTCTTCTGGGACCTCAGGCTGGATCCAGACTGCAGGCATGTCCTCACAGGGCATCTAAACTTGTCTTAACTGTTGTGTCTGAATCCTCAGCTTCAGGCATGCTCCAGTAACAGATGTGGTTCTGAAAAAGAAAATAAAATAGACTTTTCACACCTACCAGCTGCTTTTTAAAGAGGATTTATTTTGTGTGTTATACATCACATTTCAGAGCTCACTAGCCAAGCAATAGACTTCAGCTGCTCCAGAAAAACTACACCTCTCAAGCCCCATTTGAAGGCTGCTGCATTTTAATCTGAAAATACAAATACTGCTGATTTTAATCTGAAAATACAAATACTTGATTTCTTAAGCCATTACAGAAATTTTGTCACCATATCATGACTTATTTTAGCATGTCCCTGTATGAAACAGCAGACTTACAGGATAAGAAGCGTTTGGGTTCAAGTGGACTTAGCTGTGCTTCCTAATGTTGCAGGGTTGGAAATAAAAGATCTTCACCTTTTTCCTTCCCACACTCTTCACCTCCTTAATATTTCCCTTTATTTGGTCTTTTCCTCAATTGGATAGTAAATATCTAAATATCTTTAATGACTTTTGGGGTTGTCCTGGTTTTGAGGCTTGGGTACAGGTAGTATTTTGGGGGGTTTTGTTTGGTTTTCTTTTTTTTTTTTTTAATTAACACATGTNNNNCCTTCTCCTTCTCCTTCTCCTTCTCCTTCTCCTTCTCCTTCTCCTTCTCCTTCTCCTTCTCCTTCTCCTTCTCCTTCTCCTTCTCCTTCTCCTTCATGGACCCTGCACAATGCAATTGGATGTCACTTCTGTAGCCTTGATCTACATTTTCTGAGGAGAAGAGAGTCAGGAGAGTCTTTGTGAACTCATATTTCCCTTTCCAGAGGGAAACAGACTTGGCCACAGACTTTCTTGCTCTGCATGGAAAGGTAGGTGGATTAATCTGTGAAGAAGGGCTTTGTACACAAATGTAGCAAAACAGAGGTGACAAATTTGCAGTTTATAATCTAATTTCCTAATCTAATCTAACAGGCATATGAGTCTCCAAAAATAATTGTGACAGGAATTTTTTTCTGGTTTTTGTTTCTTTTTTCTTTCTTTTTTTCTGTGCCATTGAGTCTGTTTATTCGTAAGAAAACAAAAAATAATCTAAACTCATGTTATTGGAGTAACTGATTGTGTAAATAGTGCTGGATGGATGTGGTGTCAAGAAGCTATGGGATATGATATTTGAAAAAAAAAAATCCAGCTTTCTCATAGTTCATGTCCAGCCTCACAAATTTGAAAACCAAGTGCAACTGCTGTGCAAGCTATGTGCCTGATCCTGAAAAAACAGAACAAACAGGCTTAGCACTCAAATAGAAGTCAAATGAAGAGGTTAAACTTTGCCATATGCCATTAATATCAATATCAGTATCCTTTTCTGATTGAAAATGTGGTTTCTTACCCTCTGTATTATTTCAGTATAGAGGTGGCTGTTTAGCTTGTCCACCTTTCCAGAACAGATACCAGCAGAAGACAAACTAATCACTTTGTCCTACCATAAATGTCTGAGTGTAGCAATTGCCTCCCTTAGCATTCAAATGCAACCTGTGACAAAGAGCACATCAGATTTTTAATATTTTTCAGCAGTGAGCAGAGGGCACTATTTATTACTCCTGCTTTACATGCAGAAAGAGCCCAGCTTGATCCTGAAGTCTTATTGACAAAAATTTTAGAGTAGGAAAGATGAAAAAAAAAAAGAAAGAAAGAATGAGATGAGGCAAACAAGCATATGGGAGGTTCATGAAATTACTGAAGTATGAGCACTTCACTGTTTATTGCTGGGGTGTTTATTTAATTAATTAAAGCAGGTTCCCTGGAGAGTGAAGGTTACCCTCACACTCTGGAAGGAGCTGTGTCTGCTGCTCCTTTAAGATATAAGGGGTCTGCAGTGGTTTAAAACTCATCTGGGAGAATAAACCCCACTCAAGCTGTTCCCTTTCCCCTGTCCCTTCTGATGAAGGAGGAACACTAGGAGAGATTATAAATTGGAACATCAATTTACTGAAAATCACAATACCCACAGCAGTACTAATAGCAAAAAAAGAAAACAACAACAATATACAAAAGAGAGAGGGTGTTTCATCCTCAAAAACATGTTCACCACCAAACTTTGGCCCACATCTCCCCATTAAAAAAAAGCAAAACAAAAAAAACAAACAAAAAAAAAACCCCAACAAATAACTAGGACAAAACTACCCCCTTGGGATCTTTGATTATCAGTGCCATGCTGCCCACCACTGTTTTCTCCAGCCCACTGTGCTCAGCTGTGTTCAGCAGTGTCCACTCAGCTGCTTCTGCCCCAGCTGGGATTTTGGGCTCCTCTGTGGCTCAGCTGGCGTCGTGGCTCTCTCCCAGTGCCCAGGGCAGTCCGAGTTCTCCCAGCAGGTCCCTGCAGACTGGGGCAGCAGTGCCTGGGGCTCTCCAGGGCTGGCACAGGACACTCCCAGAGCAGCTCTCCCGCTGCAGCAGGGCTCTCTCCTGGTGCTGAGGAGCCGTGGGGTTCTGATCCTCCCACTCTCTCCAGAGTGAAAAATGGCAAACTTTCAGTTTCTGGCCCAGCCTTTGTCTTGCCAAAACCACACCACCAGCAGTGATGTGGGTGGTATTGAACAGACAGTGCTAGAAGATTCTCCCCCTTTTTTCTGTAGCCAGGACAGGATTTGACAAAAAGAAGGTCACGTAAGCAGACCTACCAGGGGTAAGGATTCTGTTTGAGATACACCATTCTATAAAGGACAGAGAGAATGTTTGATATTTGCATTCATTCATGTGTTGTTGAGTATTTTGGTGACACTTGGAACATTGAATAGAGGGATTTTCTTTTCTATAGTAGATGATTCTCTGTTTTACGGGAGCCAATGGGTCTGAGAGAGCCACTGCCCCTGACAGAGAGTTTAGGTTTAGTTTGGTCAAGAAAACAGTAACAATCTTGTTGTAATAGGAGTTACAGCACTTTTAGCAGGTATGGATGGGAAGATAGCAATCCCAGTGAAACAGCCAAAATTTCACGGGAGAGCTCAGGAGAGACAAAGGAAATCATGCTGCCTGCTCCTGTTGAGACCTGGATGTCATTTTATAAGTTTCTTAGATGGAAACTTAGCCATTTTATAAGTTTCTTAGATGGAAACTTGTTGGACATTTTTCTTTCCATGGGAAAGCTGACTTCTCTGCAGATTTCTGTAAAAACAAATCTGTGTCTGTGTGTGGACTCAAGGACAACAGATGCATTCCTTTGCTCTGTCTCCTGATACAGGAGATGTAGTTTTCTCTTTCTAGCCAATGATGTAGAGGTTGTAATCTCTCTGACTCTGTAAGCATTAGGGAGTCTTGCTCTGAACATGAAGGAAAGAACATGTAACTCTGAACGTGGGCACCTTAGCCCTAAACCTTCTGAATGATGGAGTCATTCTAATAAATCATATCAGCCTTCTGATACTGGAGTCAAGGAGCCTCATTCAGCACCCAATGCAAGAACCCACTGAAACAAACAGCTTTCCAGGCACCAGATCCTTCAAAACAACACCTGGACACCAAGAATACTGAATTTATAAACTACAAAGACATGCTGCAGAAACCAGAGATGAAGAAGAAACTGACAATTACTGAGACTCTCCCCATCCAAGAAAAAGATAAGAAGAAGACTGAATAGGTGGACTAATGGTCATGAGAAGTAGAAATCAATAAGCAATAGAAGATAGAATACTAATTAACAAAGAGAACTACATAACCTGTAAGTCAATGAACACCATTTCCTTTGCTTGCTGAAATGTATAAACAGTTAAATATTTTGATATCTGATGTATGTGTTTTGTAGGGTGATTCCCACATATGCCAACTTTGAATAATGTCAAGTTTCTAGCCTAACAAACTGGTGAGAGAGTTTATTTTACCAGTTTTGGTGACAAGTTTCACTTGGTCTAAACCAGCAACTGAGCCCCACAGAATCATTCACTCATTCTCCCACCAGTGGAATGAGAGAGAGAATCGGAAGAGTAAGTAAGAGTAGGACTTCTGACTTGAAATAGAGACAATTTAATAGGGAAAGCATAAGCCACACATTTAAGCAAAGCAAGACAAGGAATTAATTTGCTATTTCCCATGGCCAGGCAGGTCACACTCCAGGAAAGCAGGGCTCCATCACAGGTTACAGTGACTTGGGAAGACAGGTATCACAGCTCCAAACGTTCCTTCCTTCTTTCTTTTTCTCTCTCCACTTTACAAACTGAGTGTAATATCAATATGGAATAGAACATCCCTATGGTCAATAGGAGTCACCTGTCCCAGCCATGTCTCATCCCAACTTCCCATGCACCTCACTAGCCAGTATGACCGTACAAGAAGCAGAAAAAGCTCTGCATAAGCCCTGCCTAGCAATGACAAAAACATCTCCATATTGTCATCACTGTGTTCAGCACATATCCAAAACAAAACCCCATAGTAGCCACTGTGAACAAAATTGAGCTAAATAGTGCCAAAATCAGCACATATGCCCAGCAGGAGTGCTCTGTTTCTACTTTCTTCTTAAATACAATCTAGGAAAGAATACTACACCAATTTACCAGTCAGAGGTTCTCTTAGTTTATGTGCTGTCACTGTTTAGTTGGCCCAAAGTAAATTGTGCTGAGTTTGACACACCATAGAGCTTTGCAGAAAACCACTCTCCTTTTTTGTCACTCAGTGGTTGTTTGACTTCAGCTGAAGCCCCAGTTTGCCTCAGGTCCATAGGTCCCAGGCCCAGCCACATGGCCTCAGCTGACATCACTGGGGAAATACGTAAGTTGGGATCTAGAGCTGTTAGGAAATATGTCAAAAACAAAGTGAAATTAGAGATAGACAACCATCATGGTTGGGCAAGGGTGTGCTCTTACCCAGTTAATGAAGGATAACAAACTGGGATAAGCAGATGATGTGTCAGCTATTTGACAGACACAGACAGGATGGAAAAGAATGAGCAGGAGCATTGCTAAGTGAGAAAAAAGCAAAGTCCTGTGCATGGGATGGATGGACTTAACTCCATGCAGCTGTACAGGCTGGAGGCCAGCTGGATTAGAAGCAGCTTTGCAGGAAATTACCTGATGTTTTAAGTGAAAAAAAAGGATCTGTGATTTTACTTCTTAGTCAAAAAGAAAGTATAGTCCTGGGTGTCATTTGCTCTACAAGGACCATCTGAGGTCAATGAGAAATGTCATTAGTAGCACAAAAATCATTGGAGGTCGGCTCATTCCCACTGCCTGACCAGGGGTCATCATGTTAAACTCAGAGACAATAATCTATACAAGAAATCATGTAAAGTCAATCACAATCCCTGTTTTTTGCCTAGCATCTAAAGTCTAGTTAATCCAGTGAATTTCACTGGAGTAGTCTGAGGTCTACCACATTATCAATTCAACGTGAAAATACCCCACCTATTTTCTCCAAGGTCATCTGATGTTAATTTGATATACAAACAGTTGACAAGGGGATCATTTGAAATTAACAAAGTCCTTGTGTGGTGCACAGGAAGTGAACCTGAGATCCATTGGCATCACCAGAGGTAATTTCAGGCTTTTGCAACCTGAGGCCAATTGACATCAACATGAGAGCCACTTACCTATTTGGAGGTGTTATGAACTGATTAGTGAGAGATGACTTTGCTCAAATTAAGGTGCAAACTAGACCAAATGCTGTTTTAACAACACCGACTTTATTTTGTAATATTAAGTGAATAGGGGAAAGAGCACAAGGGAGAGAGAGGGAAGGAGAGAGATGGTGCCAGCAGAAGATAGTCACCACCTGTGGATCCAGCAGTGCCCCATTGGTCCATCTTCATCCTCAGCTTCTCAGGTGGAGTGGGGGACCCCACTCCAGTTTGTTCTTCTTTTGGTACATTCCGTGCAGGAAGGGATGTTGGGTATACAAGGTCTGCCAAGGATTGTCAAATCTTTTTCATACATTTTAGCAAACAAATGAATAATCCTTATTGACTGCAAGCTACACAGTTCTCATATGAAATAGTATTCTATCTTCTAGTGATTAAATTATTCCCTTGCTTCTTATGCTAATTAGTCCACATGTTCAATCTTTCTCTTGTTCTTTTTTTTTTTCTTTCTTTTGAGTCAGTTTTTGGGTTTCTTGGGTTGGTGTTCTGTGAGCTGGTGGTTTCAGATCCCCCTGCAGGAATTACCTTTCACCCAGTTAGAGCTGACTCAGCACAGTAGCTGGGTTGGCTTTATTAGTTTCTTCTTCATCTTGGGAGTTCTGACAAATGCCTTTTGACCTGTTAAGTCTGTATTTTTGTATCCACTGCCAGTGATACATCCTTCCTCTCAAGCTCTGTTGACCTCCCCCTAGGACCTAAAACCCAGACAACAGTACCACCTTTATACAGCCCAAGTTCCAGGATCCACAGAGGCATATTTGGGGAGTTCTCTTGATGGTTGCAGATGGCATGTGTCCTGTAACCTGTTCCAAACACAATCAGTGTTTGATCAGTGACACGATCAGATATGAACAGTTGCTTTTTTTCACACAGTCTATCATTTTGAGGAAAATTTGTCTGGATGAGTTAACCAGGATGTGATACTTCCAGGCCAGGAAGTATCACCTTTCTGTCACAAATTCCTTCTTTCTGTGGCCTTAACAGTGTTTGAGATGGGTAACTGTGCTCTTTAACTTCCAAGAGGAAGTCAGGCAAATTATCAGCCCCATTTCCACCTAAGAGGTCATTGGACATCAACTTGTAGTACAGTTGGAGGCTCTAAATATCACTTGAGATGAGCATGAAATCCAAATAACTGCTTGGGGTCAGTAGAGGTTAAATGAGAATCAATTAACTGGCCTATGATTTGAGATCAACTTGTGGGCTAAATGACTTCTGTAGGGTCATCTGAGGTGAACCTAAGGGGTCACCTGTCAAATAGGGCTTATTTGGCACCATCATGAGACCCCAGTACATTCAAAGTGTTGTTTGAGGTCAGCTAGGCTCTTGTTTGCAGCCTAGGATCATCTGAGGTCAACCTGACGCACAGAGACCCTGACAGACTGGACATAAACTTGACCATACAGAGGAACTTTAAAGTCACCACTCTTCCCCTTTGGAGGAGGGGTGAATATTTAGTCTGTTTGTATCCAGTTAAACAATCAGGATTCATTTGAGGTCAGCCAGAGAGCCTGTTAGGGTTCATGTGAGGGCAGTGCAGCCTTTGCTCAGCGCCCAGAAGTCATTCCGGTAAACCTCAGATCCAATTAACTCTTTGGATTGTCATTTGACATCAACCTGCCCTCATTTGGAGGTCAAACATAGTCCTTGACTCCTGTCTGAGGTCACCTGAGCTCAATTGAAGATTCAACTCTTACTACAGAGTCGTCCAAAGTCAACTCTCACAGAGATGGCACAGGTCAATTCAAGGAAATCTGAGTTTAAATAATTTATGGGAGTCACCGTAAGGTCCAATTGGCCTCATTTTTGAGCCCCAAGGCTCAAATGTTGACCTCATATGAGGTCAAGATGCTGGCAAATTAGATAAAAGAGGTCACCTTGGGACAGTATGATAGCTGTTGATCTGCTTGGAGCTGTCTAAAGTCAATGCCTGGGGTCAGCTTTACACACAGTAAATATTCCAGGGTCACGCTGGTCCTCGTTTTCATTTAACAAGATATTTGGAGTCCTATTCAGAAGAATTTAACCTGCAGATGTGTCATCTATCTCAATTCCAGTTAGCCACACCAAGGAATCATTGAGGGTCAGCCTGGGCCCCTTTAATGCACAGGGGTCACCTGAAGCTGATCCAGGCCACACTTCTCACGGTCACTTGAGCCCAACCTTACACCTGTTTAGTAGAACAGGAGGAGTGTGTGGCCATCCCTAGCTGACAATCCTGGACCTCCCTTGCTCTCCTTGATCCTTGCTGACCTGTTTCCCCCTCAGGCATTTTCAGAAGGCACATTAATACTTCAAATAAATGCCAGAGCAGGGGTCATCTGAGGAGAAGCATCTCTTTTTTCATCATCAGGTGAGACACCTGTTAAAACCAGGCCACCCTGACTACTCTGTGTAAGTGTGTTTTAGTACATATTACTGCCTCGTGCTACAGACCACAGAAACAAGATGACATTGGCAGTATCTCTGTGGGACAAGAGTTCAGCCAGGAAAAACAGCAGGAGAAGGACTCAGAAGTTAGACTGTTCTCTGTGCCTCAGCCTCCCCTCCTCTTCCTTGTCTCTTCTCTCCTCGTATTTCATCTCCTCCTCCCTTCTGCCAGCCATGCATAGGTTGGGCTTCCTGCAAAGTGTCAAACCTAAATCATATTATTGTCAATGGCAACCTGAGAAATGGAAGGTTTTAGCCATTTGCCTAAATCTTTGACACAAAGAACACAGCCAGACTTCCTTTAGGCAGCAGCCACTTCTTTCGTGCAGAACTTTTCACTGATTTTTCTTCTTGAACCTTAAGCAGACTATCACAACTGAACATTAACATGTAAATGTACTGGGGTGTTTTAAACACTGGGTTGTTTTGTGTTCTGCAAAGAGAACCAATGCCGTGGAGGCAAATGGACAGAGCACTACAACTACACGTGTAAACATGAATTGTGCCAGGTTTTTGGTGGTCCTGGCAAGAGTGGGAACCCACCTCCTGGGCCTTTGGAGGGTGTTCCCCTGGGAGTTCTGATCCAAGGATGAAAAACGAGCAGGACTCTTAATTTCTCGGTCTTCAGGCTGTTGTTTATTTTTCTCTTAAGTTCAGCACACCGTTCACACACCAGACTTAGCATGCCAGAAGAAAGGCACAAAATGGACCCCAAACACCCAAAACCAAGGCCTTTTAAAGCTGTTTAACCCAATTACTTTCTAACACGTACTTTGTTTCTACTTTTCTACCAGTAACTTCTATTAATCTGCTCACGTAACTCTCATACCAATGCTTTCTCCAACCACTTTCTGCCACCAGTACTACAGAAAATGGAGCCAAAGAGGGACAAGAAGGAGATGAGAAACACCCAAAATCCTCCATCTTGTCTCCTATTCACTGTCATATTAAAATCCTAAAACCCTAAATTCTTCACCCTGTGATAAACTACTACTACAACATAGTACTATCTAATTCACACCTGTGTGCTCTAATTCATCCCAAAGCCTTGGTAACTTTTCCCAGGGACAAAGGCCAAAAGCAATGTTCTGCTGAGGGTCAGGGCTTCCTAAAACAGGCAGAGAAACATTCTCTGTGCCCTGGATTCCAGCAAATAGGGAAAGCAAACTGCCTTCCAGGAAAAGTCAAGATATGACAAAGACAGTAAAGAAAAGCTGAAAAGCATAACAGATCTTGCAAATGATCTAGCAATAAGGTAAGCATGGACTACTCTGGTGTGGTCACAGGTGATGGGAAGACCCAGGTCAAGCCAGAGAGGTTTTCCTTTATCTCTGGGAAAAATTTTTCAGCAAAAAGTGACAGGCATCAGTATCCTAAGAGCAGAAAACAGAACATTTTTTTAGTTCTCTTTTCAGAGAACTAAAATTACAGTAAAAAAATAAGACTGTCATATTAAAGCAATGATATCTATTTTTCTAAAACCTGCAGCAGTGATTGGATTTACCAAGTTTTTGAAGAATTGAGTACACATCTCAACTAAAAAAAAAAATCCAGATTTCATTGAACAAGTAATAAGTAAATTAAAATGTCTATTTTCTTCTTCTGCAAAATTAAATTTTGGCTTATGAGACAGGTGTAGAAGTATTTTTGCTGTAAGTATAATGACTACAAGAATAGAAAACAATACTACTGCAGAACTAAAACAAAAGAGGAGTTGGAAACAACGTGATAAATATAGAATAGATGTTTATTACTTTGAGATTAAAGATAAAAATAACTGCATTATTCTCTGTAGGTTACTTTCACCTGTTTCTCTTAGTGCTCAGAAATGTTATTTCATTTTACATCTATCAAGAACAGAAACATTGTAAAAGTGTTCTTTTATTCTTTATAAACAATATGAAATAGATTGACAAAACTACAACAAATACAAACCCATTTCTAGAAAACACTATGTGTAATATCCCTTTTGATTTTATTGCACTAACAATAAATGAACAACACCAAATACACAACAATTATGAATAAAAGGGAAAAAGAAGCCTTCCTGAGTATGAGGTTTTTGATTTCTGAATATTTTTCATATGTTCAAGCTACATCTCCAATACAGCAGATGCCAAAAAAACATTTTGCTGTGGATAATCCCAACTGAATTCCTAAGTAAACTTATTTTAAGTTCATATTAAAAAGTGAGCTTATAAATACTCTGGTGGATCTTTTGTTTTGGTCTGTTCTTTCAAAACTTTACTGCTTGACTTCTTTGAACAAAGTAAACAGGGCTTTTTTTTTTTTTCCTGAACCCACCAGAATTATAAAAGAAATCACTGTATGTGCTTTTCAGCATAAACAAATATTGACACTAATAATCAGAAACTCCTATGGTTTGGTTTGACCTACATGATTTCCTTTTCCACTGTAGTTGTCAAGCAGTTGGAGAAAGAGCCTGACTTCCACATCTTTCATTTCACATGAACCCAAATTTTAGTGTGAGTGGGGCTTACTGCTGTCCCCATTAAAGGCTGTTGGGGTTTTTTTTCGTGTGTTCAGTAGGCATGTGCTTTAATCCAAGGTCAGTATTTAGAAATCAAAAGACAATTTAAAGAATATACAGAATTTGTAGTAAGAAAGATCTCAAAAGAAATCATTTTTTAAAAATTATTTTCAATATAATTTATTACTGAACTATGAAAAGGAAGGGAAGGAAGGTTTTTAATCAAATACTTAAATTTACTTTAATCAAATACTTAAATTACTTAAGTTTAGTGAAATGTGAATCAGCACTCCCAAAAATGCAAAAAAGAAAGGTGAAGCATAATTTGTCAGCCAGCAGAATTACTGGACTTCTTCAACTCAGTGTCTCCACACATGGAAAAATTAGTGTAAGGATAAAAATATACAGTGGAACAATCTGAAATGCTTCTTTTTCTTGTTTCATTCATTAATATTTCACGCTGAACAAAATTAAATAGCTACAAAATTAAATAAACTACATTTTAACAGACATGAGTATCTTGCAAGGATCCCCAATTTCATACTGTAAAATAGTATTTACCTTGACAGATACTGACAAGAAGGAATAAAATTAATCTACATTGAGCTAGCTCTACATTACAAGACTTCTCACAAATGTTGCTAGGAATGCAGGAGCCACCCACTCTTGCAGGCAGTAGGAGCATTGTCAAGAAAAGATCATCTGAAGAATGATTGTTTTCCTTCAAAACTTGTAAGGAAATGAAAGGTGCTCTTGCCTAGTCTGGTCTAGAGTTTATTTTTTGTGCATGATTTATATGTGTTCCAAATTTATGGCAACATTTCAGGAAAACAACACTATCAGGGCAGGAGTTACATTGGTTTTGACTTTAAAGACTTATGTGTCATTTAACTTAACTGAATTTAAAGGCATACAAATAGCTAGAGATCCCTGAGAGAAAGATCTTTCTTTAAAGTATATATGTATTCATATATATCTCCATATGTATCTCCATAAAGTCAGATTTTAAAATTATTATCACAGGAAGCAGAATTACTACGTTACAGGCATATGGACCAAAATTCACCCTCAGTCTGCAGAGATGGAATCAAACTACCTCTTTCACATACAAGCTAGGTTTTCTGGTATATTGACTTGCATCCAAAAAGAAGAGCCAAAAGAAACTATGTATTTTTCAAAATGAGAAGTATAAACTGATAATATGCAGGGGTTCTATCAAATTATGTAAAAAAAAAAACCACAAAAAACCAAAACAAACAAAAACAATAGGAACCTCTTCTAAATGCTCTCAGAAACTGAAAGCATCTGAGCTAAACATTGTGTAGATGATTACTTCAATGACTGTTCACAATGCTGATTACTTCAACATCAATATAATAATCAATATAAAAACTGGGGACATGTAGCTTCCAAATCCTATGTATATGTAGACACTGACTAAATATACCAAATAAACCACAGATCATAATGAAAAGCCTCTTACACCTTAAAATTTACTGTCAGCTGTAGTGGAAATACGATTTTTTTTTAACTCAAGTAAAAAGTTTTCTAATGACTGACATTTGAATATTAGGTGGTTTTACTCAATACCAAAGTACAAAGTTGCTTTAATGGTGTGACCTGTATTAGAACACCAGTTGTGTTAGAAATACTTCTGCTGAAAACTTCTTTTCAGTCCTTACTCTACAAAAATCATATTGCACAAATTGATTTTTCTGTTTTCCGAACTTCAGCTCTAATCAGAGGACATCAACAGAAACAAATGCAGATGCTGCCTAATATAATTGCACCACTGTTAGACAGCAGTCCTACATTCAGCCTGACATTGACAACAAGTTAAATACCAAATGGAACATACTATGTGACTTCCAAAATCTTTCTTCCAATTGCAACTTCACAACATTCAGAAGCTAAAAAATTATAAAGACCGGCAAGTCCTAAAAGTCAAATGACATTCAAGATGTTTGTATTAAAGACCACAGAATATTCAACTTCATCAACTCAAAATGAGAAAAATCAATGCTTGTGGGTCCAATAATCGCCCCTTTATTATGCAACATTGAAGACAAAGGTCCTACAAAATTTTTCAGTCTGTCATGACTACTGTTTAAACCAAAAACTCATTACTCATATATGCCTGGTTTATCTCTGCACTAAAATCAATACTACAGAGAAAGTAGTATTTCTGCAATTTCCTGGAGAGCCTTTTATGCTCAAGAAAAGTCAGCATGGGGCTGAGTGGGCTCTGACTGAAAATGAATGACTTGCACATGTATACATTAATTTATTTACTAAAGAGCAGAAAGAGAAACAAAAATTACTATCACTTGGAAATGAACTTGTCACAGCATTTTCCTAAGAAAGGGTAACTTGGAACCATGATCCATGTTATAAAAAACAGCACTGATGAGACTGTTCACCCAGGTAAGGGGTGACCTGCTCCTGGTAGTAATTCATTAATCTGTACAAGAAAAGCCAGCACAAGAGCATGGAAGGAGAGTAAATAAAGCTAATTGTTTTCATTCCTTGTCTATAGGGTCTAGCTGGGGCAGACAGATGCTGCACTCAGCCACCTGTATTTTGTGATTCTGGCCAAACCCTTGGCAGTGATAAAGGGCAGGTTTTGAAGCATGCAAACACACGGGCTCTCTGCTTCACAGCCGTGTATCATACTCAGAAGGCTCATCTGCATCATCAGCTTCTTTGGTGTTTGTTTCCATTTCTATTCCCAAGGCTGGGCCAGCGGTTTCCAATGTGTAGTCACTTCTTCTCAAATCTACAGCAAGAAAACAAAATCAGCAATGCAGCCAAGTAAAGATTTGAAAAACACAAACATCTCAAACAGTGTTCAAACCAATAAATCATGGCTGCTTGTTTGATGTTTCCAGGAGAAAGAAAATTTAGAGCAAGGCAAATGAGAACCAGGGGGTTGAGAGCCCTGGGGAACTCAGTGGAGTGAGCCCATAGGAATGAACCTTCCCTGACTGGCTTCATTCAGCTGATTTCCCCCTTTACTATCTCCAGCTGCCACAGACAAAAATAATCAAACCAATAATACTGCCGTTTCTGTTTCAGAATCAAACATCAATACTTCAGAATCATTCAGAATCAATTATTACTCCATGTAGGCAATGAAGGGAAGGAGCTTTCTCTACAGAAAAAAAATTGGTGGCTGAAAAGTCATCCAGAAAACAATCTGTTTTGGCTTTCAGTCTTTAAAATCTGCCACACATCAAACAATTATATTCTACCAAATATAATGTGAACAGGCAATCAACTAAGCATAAGTTGGGGCTGAAGCAGGGCCAGAAAATCCCGAGTGAGTTTTTCCCCAGCTAATGCATTGTGAATCTTCTATCGTTACTCTTTTTTATTCTAAGAATTATTGCAGATGTTATCTGTAATGATGACCCTGGAAAAATGGGCTCCCATTTAGCAAAAAAAGGGAAAAAATTCGATGGGAAGAAGTTTTCATGTTGAATGCCAACATCAGGTTGATGAGCTTCCACTCTTACACAGATGTTAGGTGAAAGAGCAGTATTCTTGTATCTGCCTTTGCACAGGAAGACTATGCCTACCAGAGTCTTTCAGCTCAACAGAATTTCAATTCTTGTCTTTATAGCACATTGAGACCTTTACTTTGTTGCACTTATAAAGTTATGCATAGATTAAAAATTAATCTTTACTTTGCATACCAGGAAGTTTCAGCTTTCTGCAGCAAGAATTACAACGATGCTTTGCAATGAAGTTTCTTATTGCATCTTCTCCTAGATTTGCTGGTCCAAATACCATCTTCCCAGACCTAAAAGAAATATTCTTAAAAAATCAATGAATCTAAAATGAATCCATTATAGGGGAGGGAGATGATTCCATTTAATTTTTTTTTTTAAATCAGTTAGTCCTTTTTATTAAGACAATCAAAGGTTAAGACACGTTACAAATTTCTTAGATATGAGCCAAGAAAAGTGTCAGTTCCAGTAAAATATTAGCCTGCATATACTACTTTTCTTTTTCTCTAAAGGCAGACAGGACAGACCCATCAGTCCCTACTAAAATGCTCAAAGGAAATCTGGGCACTGTGACATTTTGATGACATTTGCCATAATCTGTGTGATTCTGCTGCAGCCACCACTCATTCCCACCAAGCAAGTAGTCTGGTTCCAGTTTTGGTGGTGGGAATGTGATAACAAAACAGAGCTAAGAAGGACTTATTTTCTCTTCAATTAAAACCAGAAAGGCAAAGTCTAGCAGGACCCTAGTCACAAAAACATGCAGCATAGAAAAAAACAAAGAAAAAAATTAAAACCAAAACCCACAATATGCTCCTGACAAGCAAGGTTTTAGAATTTATTGTCTTTGTCCTGTGCTCATTTATGTGTCTGCTCTCTGACCAATTCATCAATGCTACGAGAGGATCCATTTGTGGAAGTGTATTGCATATTCTGAAAGAAACTGCCACAATTGCAAACAGAAACCATCTATATCCACACACATATTACAAGTACCACATAGTTACAGCAGGTTCTTAAGGTAGTCAATTACAGCTCTGAGAAGCTATAGAAAAATATTTTTTTTCTATAGCTCTCAAATCCATCTGTCATTCACAGTAACAAAACTACATTCTCTCTAAGGAAAGCAGTGTTCAAACATTAAACTCTTCCCTTTCACACAAGACAACAGCAATGATTAACCAAAACTACTATACAAAATGTAGTATCTTTCTAATTTCTTGCAGACCCTGGAGATTATGTGTCTCCTGACTCCTGTAAAGGATTCATCTAATCACCTTTACATGCAAATTAATACATCAAACAAGGGAAGAAGTGAATTATCAATCAAGGACCATATATACACTTTAAACAACATAATGCAATTTCTGTTCTTTGCTGGAATTTGATGAAATGCCACAGAAATAGAATGTGCCTAAGTATTTGCTTGAGCAAGTACAGGAAATTAGGAAGACTTTGCTAATTTCAAGGCCAAACAAACACTCTGATACTTCCTCTAAGCTAACCATTACTCCATGCAAGGTGAAGCAAGTAAGATAGAATTATATTTTCTCACACTCTTTTGAGATTAAAAGGTATACTCTCTGTAATATATATGAGGTAACTTTTCCTCTCTACCCAGTACTGGCAATGGTTCAAGAGAAATACTGCATTTAAATTTGGAAAACTATTTCAAGGAATCTGGAGATAAATTGTAAATTATCATCAGCCTAGAAACCATAACATGTAATGATTAGGGGGTAGTTTGACACAGAAAAAAAATATTAAAGGAGAAAACTGTTGAATTTTTTTTTTCTCAGTGTTGTCAATAGGCAGCATCAGAAAGAAACATTTCAATTGAAAAAAAACCCACACACACAAAAAAAGGAACAACAACAAAACAAAACAAAAAGAAAAACACCCACCAGGAAAAATCTTTCAGGCAGTGACAATATCAAACTATTGGAAACAGATGCTCTATGAATGTATCAGTTCTTTTCAGTCTGAAACTCAGAACACTCTTTTCCTCATCTCTGAATGTGGACCTAATTTCCCTGAAAACTTTACCGTCATTAACTTTGTTTTGGTCTTGCCAAATAGTACATGTTACAAAAAGCACCCCGAGTGCTTTTGAGGCAATTCTTCTCAATGTTTGGTCAGGACAGAAGTCTGCAAGGACTATGTTAAAACCCTGCTGCTGTGGCTCAATTACATCTATTTTAAAGGTAACCTCCTTGTGAATGTCATATCTGTTCTGTTTTATCACTTTATGCATTCTACGCAGTGCCTGTGGCCAGGTCTTACACTGATTTGCATCAGCTCAAGATCTGTCCGAGATGTCACAACATTAGGCATACTTCCCAAACAGACCTATTGTATTTGTCTTGATCTGGATATAATACCAAGACATAAAGCACTGTCATGGACCTGGAGGTCACACTGTGCCATTGCAAAGGCCTTTCCAAAACACAATACAGGATGCATGAAATAAAGGACTTAATAAATGACACATGACAGGATAATGACATGAGCCAATAAATTGATGGAGTTAAAAAAACAAAACATAAATAATTCAACTATAGGCAAAGCTAAAATTTCAATCAGCCCCATCAGTCAGGCATTATCTATTTTATCCAAGAGGACATGAGCTCAGAGTATCTTTTGAGATAGGTTTTGATCTTATCTAAGTATCTTACTTACAAAAGAAAATTAAGACACATCTTGCCTCTGTCAGAAATGTTTCTTCTGCAAGCAAATGAAGGTTAGAGCAAAGACAGTGCTTTTACATTGTAATTCTCACTACTCTTTTAGAAAGTGTTTCTTAGAATTGGGTATCTGCTTACAGAAAACATCACAATTTCACTACTTTATTCCAACCCTAAATCAAACAATATAGTCTCACAAAATTGCTGTTCTGAAGATTTCTCTGAATATAAGAAAATCAAGCTGGGTTTGATTGATTAATCAATGCTTGTTCTCTAACTAGGACTAACTAGGATATTTTGCAGATGATAAACAACAAAAAGTTCTAAAAATGAAATCTGTATGACCAAAATTTATTAATCAATTGAATAAAATTATGTAATAGCAAAACAATAGAGAAGAACACTAATAAAAATAAACTTCATGGTAATAACGTAGATAAATATTGTCCTTATTTTAAAGAGGATAAGCTGACTTGCCTTGTGAACAACTTTGGTCAGTGCCTCTCTACTGTTTACAGCAATAACTGTTACTGTTTATGTGACCACTGATATAAAAATATCTACCTGAACAGTAGCAAATCAGAATTTCATACATCAGTAGTAATTAAAAGTATTTGCTAAAATCTAGAGAATAACTACATGATCAACCTCTCTGCATCTCTAACTTAAACTATCTTTGTGCTTCTGTCATGAACCTGTGGCCTACTTTGGGCAAAGACTTTGTCACTGAGAAGTGCTCAGCATATCTTCACTCTAATATCTTTGTTGTTTCCAAAATAAATATTAAATTCATCTGATATTTCTATAGTTAATTGCCCTTTTTATTAAATTAGACTATTTATTTGCATCTTCCTACCTTCCTACCTTCCAAACATGAGACTTCCCTTCAACCAAATGGCATGAGCTGAGCAAGGGGCAGTCAAGATGAACACCAGACAGGGGAGGGGCAGAGATGTCAGGGCAGATCTGTAGAGGTGTGTGGGCTTAGGAAGAGTAGGAGAGCTGTAGGAGAGCAGCCATCAACATCACTGCTTCTGCTCTTACTACAGGAAATACCATTGAAGAGCAAGGACACAGAACGGGAGAGCAGCCACGGTTCTGATTCTGAAATTTGATTTACAAAGGCAGACTGCTATTTCTGTGTGTCTGGTCCATCCAGTTTTCCTAAGTTTCCACTCATGATTTACCATCTTCATATCATGACTCTGAAATCATGCTGCATGCTTAAATGCAGCACGAAAACCTGCTGGAGAAGTTGAAGAGCCAGGGGCCCTCTCTTCATCCTCTCAAGCCATTGTGGCCCCATACACTCCTAGAAAAAGTCAGGGAGAACTGGACTGCCAAATTCATATCTGTTGTACAACTCTGGGAAGAGATTGCTCCCAGCACAGCAAAGCCACACACCTCTTACCACATGTTGAGAGCTGGGATACTTGGAGTCCTCCAAAGCACAGGAGAAGACATCGTCTCTCCATTGGCATCACAGTGTTGTTTAACCCAAACACCATGTGAAAAAGAATTAAAACCTCCCCCATAAAATATAGAAAACCATCCTAAATATACAGACTGTTGGCAGAGTATCTGAAATGAGTTATTATTTCAACAGAAAGAAACCTACTTTTTGTCTTCAGGTTTAATCACAGATGGATCTGTAAGGTTTTCCCCAACACCTACAACAAATAAACATTGTGTGTGTTACAAAGGAAGGTAGTCATGATTTCATAATCTGGCACTTAACAAAACATGTAATTAATCATGTTCTTGGTACATCATAAAGTGTCATAGTTAAAGTGGTCATGAGCTGGAATGAAAATGCTATGAGTATAAAAATCTGTATAAAGTACTGGAAATATAGTTCTTACTACAGTTCTGACTCCAGCTCCTTTGAGGCTAATTTATATGTAGATGGGAAGTGTATGCAAATGCAATAAATATTATATTGAAGCTCAACTAACTAAAATGTGACCAACCAAAATATTGTTATTTTACTTGGAGTAAAGGTACTAATCAGATAATGGATCTTCCCAATATCAACAGAGCTATTTTCAGACACACATGGTCTTCAAGGTAAGAAATACAAGAACCCACAACTTCACGATGTACCAATATTTGGATTTGTTATCCTTTTCTTTGTTTGCGTGGCCAAGGAAGCATATTAAAGATATAATTACATTATGATACCTGAATGCTGATACCTATGTTGCAGTTTTCACCAAACTGATTTAAGTATACTACCTTTACAAAAACCATAATTTCTTTAATCTGACATAATCGCTGAGCTTTTGCACTAATGAAAAATCTACAGTCATGTGATCATGTGATATACAACTACTTTTATTTCAACATGGTAAATGTACATTCTACAACAAAAATTAAGATTCTGGAGACAGGATAATGTGACTGAAATATCCCCAGACAGCAATGTAGGCCATTTCAGTTGATGTAAATTAGGCAAAATATGTATGTGTATATATAGATGTGTGTGTGTGTGTGTGTGTGTGTGTGTGTGTGTGTGTGTATGTGAGATGGTCCTGATATTAAATAGTAAATTGTTACCTAGATACATCCTAATAGAAATCCAGGGAGAGCAACTCTTATGCTTTTTGTCAGTTCCAGATTTAGAGAATTAAACACAAGGCCAAAACTGGAGCTGATCTGTTTGTTTAAGATGAAAACTGAGATTTACATAAATGTTTATATTCTCCATTTTTGAGCCAACATAGTTGCTCTGGAACTGTAATAGTTATGTAATAAACCTGAGCAAATTTCATACAAATTCTCATAGGCTATGACAAAGACACACTTATTCTTTCTGTATAATTTCTTTTTTTTATATACAGCTAAAGCCAATCAAGGCAAGGATGGAATTACAAGCTTATTTTGCATAATAAGTATATCTTTTTTGTAACTTACAGCTTCTGGATGCTGTAAAATATAAATATGTTAAGTCTCTGGCTACCCATAGACTTTTCCCTTGACAGAAATGAAAAGTGATAGTGTTTATACTGTTTGATGGGTGATGTTCATCTGAACATTGTCAACTGTTTTATCTCCTCAAAAGATGCCATCTTCCTACTTACATATGTACAATCAAATGAACACATGCTCTTTGAAGGAGTCACTAGACTTTCTGAATGGCATTCAGATTTTCAGCTTATTTTAACAGCATACAGATTTATTAATATGAACAATAAAAAAATGAAGATAGTTCACACATTTTTGACAGACTTACATACACATTAAGTGTGCATATATACATGAGTACATTTGAATCTCTGTATTATTTATACATCTTATGAAAAATAAAAATACCTTAACTGTGGGGTGGCTTTTTTGGAGCTGGATGAAATGTTCCTGCAGTTTATCTAACTGCTCTTTTGGTCTTTCAGCCTGGAGGCCTTTGAAGCCATATCATTTTCCCATTACCCCTACATTAACCTAGACTATTTTTGTGGATTCTCGTTTATCAGCATCACACAACAGATATCCAGAGTTTCTAGTTTCTAGTTTCTAGTAGTTGCGAGCTTTGCATTTCTCATGGTAGTGAGAATTTGGCCCTCAGTACTAAATTCTCTTCTGAGAGGACTGCTTTCCATCTGGTTTCAAATGGCAATCCTATGCTAGCAGTCACCTTGCAAATCCAGGACAAGGAGCTCCCCACGGGTATAGACGTAGGTCCAGTGAGAGAAGGCCAGCATCAGCTCTTCCAGCAAGCTGATGGGAGTAATCTCATCCCCGTTGTTGTTGTTGTATTTCTGAAATTCACCGGTCATGTACCTCTCGATGGTCAACCACTGGTTTGCTGAATGGCAGTAGATGAGGAAAACTTCCAGGAACCTGTAGATATAAATACTGTCTGTCAGCAGCTGGCAAGGAAATAAGCATCCTCACAGTCAGCAACCATCCAGATGCAGAGCAAGTATACCAAAAAGGAGAACATGTCTTCTTTGGCCGGACCATTTTCAACAACAGTAGGTAGGTACAAACAATAGAGAGAACAAAGGCTTTCTTGGTCTGACAACTCTCAAAAAAAAGCAGCTGATCAGAAAGTACAGCTTATGAACAAACAAGATAATCTAATTTACCCTACTTACTGTAAATGTAAACAAGCTACTGTAAATGAGCTACATCAAATAGTTTTAGTTAATTATAGAAAGGCAGTTCTTGCTTAAGTCTATGGAACAGAATGTTTATTTTTCCACTACATAAAGTCATAAAGATAAACTTCAAAGCTGTCTACCTTTCCTCTTAAAAGTTTGTTAGCTGTCCTTAGACATTATCATTTCCACTGCATTAACATTGCAACCCACAACAGAAAAGGAGGCTGAAAAGAGAAACCTCTTTCACCTAGTACTTAAAGACATTGAATTTACCTTGGAGTATAGGGAATAGTATGAGGCTTCACTTGGTTGAAGGTATAGATTAACTTCTGGGCAACCCTTTGCTGTTGAATCTCCTGAAAAAAAGATAATGTTATTAACACCACTTCATTTTCATGAAGAAAGGTGTCATGAATTTGTCAAAAAAAAACTAAACAGACACACACATATCCTGATTATCTCTTTTTTACAAATGGGAGATACATCTTCCTCAAAACCTTTTTCCTTTCCAAAAGACAACATCAAAACACGTGTCAGCCTTGTTGAAGACATTAACAAGTAAGCAGTCTAATATCAGGCTAGACCAGTCAGTGTTCCTTCAGGTCTGAACTCACCCTCAGACAGAGATGTAATACTGTGCCACGGTGAAAGATCTTTTGCCAAGTTTCAACCACCTCTGGCAGAAAAGACTTCACAATAAACACTTGTCCCAACTTTAATACATCGCTCTCAGACCAAGTACAGATGACCTTCATGGCCCTCCGCAGACCCCCATCCATCTCCTCCCGTGACAGCACTTGGATCATTGCAGTTGTGCCACACTGGGACCAGGAAGACATGCTTTTATCAAGATTCATAGGTGAACTTTCTTCTAGCTGATAGACTGTCACTTCCTCTCCAGCTTGAATAAAAAGAAGTTTTGTTAGCAAAAGTCATTTGCAGAAACAGGAGAGAACAGCGTTTTCATTTGGTGTCTTCAGATAACATACCTCTTTACACACCTTTCTAAGCCACATTTTTTTAAAAGGAGAGCCTTTTTATCATAACTGTTCATCTGTCTGAAAACTTCCCCAGCCTAAACTTACATTATTTAGTAAATTCATTCTTCTACTATGATCATAGGTGGTCCAAAGAGCTTGTATTAAGCCTCTAAACAAAGATAAATTCAACACCTCCTGGTTTCTTCCACACAAACAAAGCTCACTGATACTCTAGCCTATAGCAATCATTTAAAAGAATTTAAATATTTTTAAAGGGTCACCATTTTTATCTCCAGTGTGTGAATTCTAAATATGCTGTGTATAATTCCCTCTCTTTATGTACTTTTATGTACTTTATGTACTTTTATGTACTCTTTTATGTACTTAGGTGGAAGGGGAGTTTTTAGTAAGACTTAAGTTAATCATAATCTGTGGAACACTCCCGGTATTTTTCTTTTAACTCTGCACTTCACAACATAAACCCCAAAAAATAATAAACATCCAAACAAACCTGCAGGAGCAAAACATCTGAATTCAAATCTTAGTCTAAAAACAGTTAAAATAATAGTTTTAAATAATAGTTAAAAATAAATCTAAGGAAAGATAATGACAACAAGGCATACAGTTTTTAATAGTTATTGAGTATTAAAGATTAAAGGGATTTAATTTTGTAGTTGATACAATAGTGGCTCTAGCTGAAAGTGCCACCTTTCAGACAAAGAGCTGAGCTTGGTTCAGAAGTTGTGACTTGGACAAGATGTGATAAGCCAAGGAAATAAAATTGAAAAAGACATTTCCAGGAGAGCAAGCTAAAGCAAAATTATCAGGAAGCTTACAGTTGGGGTATGTTAAACTAATATTTTAATTTTTTTTTCCTAGAAATTCCAATATTATGATTGAAATTCCAATGATGAAATGCTTAAGATGTTCTGCTCCTGCTAATAACATTTTTTCTGCAAGCAGAACCTAGTGAGCTTTAACTCAGTTGCACTTTCCTTCCCCCTGGAGAGTTGTAGTGGCATTCCTCTCTTGCAGCAGAATAAACAACACTTTTCTGTTGCCACAATTTATAAACTAACAGCAAAGTGGACGAATTTCTTTAAACCTGGCTTTCCTTCCTACAACTCACACTATTTGTAACATTAATTAATAAGAAACAGGTTTTGGCTGGCAAGTGTGATGAGGTAACTAAATTGCCAAAATGGCTAAGACCTTCATAAGCAACTACAAGCTAGACTCAGACTAGTAGATTTCCTGCCCACTCTTCAGCTTGCCTTTCACCAGTTAGCACAAATGCAAATGCTGTTGAATCCAGCAATTTAAGCGCATTTCAATTTAAAATAAAGCAACTGGAAAAGTCAGTACCTTGCATAAAAACAGACACTTGAATAAAGATTTTTTAATCTTGCATTATATTTTCATTTTATTAGCTTCTGACAGTTTAATACCTAGATAAGTATCTCCTAGGAGCTTCAAAGATTAGAATG
This sequence comes from Dicaeum eximium, assembly GCA_013396995.1. Lineage (NCBI taxonomy): Eukaryota > Metazoa > Chordata > Aves > Passeriformes > Dicaeidae > Dicaeum > Dicaeum eximium. The sequence continues at coordinate 87,294 of VWZP01002089.1, read as the reverse complement.
CACAATATGGCCATAGCTGTATTAATTATCTACAGCAATCAGGTCACAAGAAATCCTATGATGCTGCAAGTATCAGCAATTAGTTGCTGTGAGACAAAATATGCTACCCATTGAGAAGGCAGCACCTAGATATCAAGAGTCTGGAGACAGACCTTCTGCTGCTGTAAGCCAATACTACACACTATTTTCAGAACTCTTCCCAAAAATTTGTGGCTTATGCTCTACCACTCTTCAGTTACAGCAAAGATTTTTTTTTTCCTTGACACTAAAGACACTAAAAGTTTTCTGTGCCAGATAAAAGAATAATGCTCTTTAAATCACTACCTGGTTTTCTTCTTGATGGCATATCCTATACATAGATTTATATGTGTGTCTGTGTTTGTGTGTCTGTGTGTGAAAGAGAAACAGAAAGAATGAAATTATCAAGGTTAAGGGGAAACTTCTGGCTGTCTTCAGCTATCCTAAGGATGGATACATAAAAGATGGAGTTAGACAGCAATCTCTGAGGTTGACAACAATCACATGAATACTAACAGATACAAGCTACAGCAAGGGAAACTCCAACAAATCCAGGGAAAAACACTAGATTCTTGATTGGGTCAATCAAACACTGGAAGAGGTTGCCCAATGAAAATGAGGAATCTCCATTTATAGACATAATCAAAATGCAATTCGACAGTGCCTCAGCAATCTGGTCTGAATTGACCATGGAAGGTGTTGGACAAGGTGACCTCCAAAAGTCTCTAAACTACTGCATGACTACAAGTCTATCTTGTTTTGTCTCTTTCAGAAAATAAGAACTGTTGAAATAAATCCAAGAAAATTTCTCAAACACAGTTTTTAAAAGATAATGCACCAACCATTTATAAAGCAAAACATATAAGCAAAAAATTGGTACTCACCAAAGAGCTGGACTGGTATAAATGGTATGGTCTGAGAAAGTCTCATTAAGTTGTTTCTTTCAACAGCTGCAAAGAACATACATTTCATTACTAGATTGAATAAACAAGCTGGCTAATTTTCAAAAACACTTGGCTGCACCTCACAGCAGTGTGGTGCTGTATGGCATTTGATCACCATTTGTTTTACCCAGACAGCAACTCCCCTTTGCACACTGTTGTGTTTCAGAAATTATATTCCCCAATTTGGTGTTCCCACTGAAATATCTCAAACTGTTTTCTCACTCCTCCTCCTCCTCCCCATGTCCTTCCCTCTGTTGGAGCTGGAGAGGAGAACTGGAGGCACAAAAGGTAAAGATCATGGCTTGAGGTAAGAGCAGTTTGCTGGAAACAGCAACAAGATCAGGAAATGAACAGTAACAACAAACTGATGACAAGGGGCACAAAAAATGAACACTTCACACGGAAAACCCCTGACAATAGACAGGACCACACTACCTTGATCCAGAAGGGGACCCCTCCTCCCCAGAAGAGATTCCCTTCATACCAAGCCTTGCAATGACCTGACTATGGTAGACAACAACCTCTGGGTCCTAGCCAGGGCCCTGGTTGGCTTCTGTAAGTCATTAACCTGTCCTAGCCAGAAACAGGACAGAAAGGTACCAGAAACTCAGATAGCATCAAAGGTTTTCATCTGGAATAACAACCCAGATTCCAAATTCAACCATTACTCTCACACAGGCTTCAACAGGCTTCAGTCTCTTCTACAGGATTAACTTCAGTGTAATTTATAGTGACAGCTGACAGTCCAGCTCTCCTTCAGACATTTCAGAAGTTAATATACCCTAGGAAATGGAGATAAATTTTTCTCTTTGCCTCTTTTAAGAAACCAAACATCCTTTAACAACCCAAACACAGACTGCCTCAGGCCTCAGCTGTACTACTTGTCCATTTAGGGGCAGGTTAGGTGTAAACATCTGCAAGATTCTGGAGATGTGCATTCTAAATGAGAGAGTTTTCAGTGGAGATGAGTGAGAACTAACTGGTGACAAAGAAACAGGTTTTTAAAACCAACCAACTAACCAATCAACCAAAACCAAACCCCAAAACAACCTGAAGGAAATGCAGGAGGTGAGCTGCTTTAGTAAGGTACCTCATGATACCCAGAAGCCATGAAATTAGGTCTACACTCCATTTTTCAACCCAGGCAAATTACATTTGGTTGATTCAATGCTCTGCAAAAGCAAACTGGAGAAGGAAGCCTCCTACACTCTTGGGGAACAAATAATGAAACTATTTTAGTCAATGGAGAATTAAAGAGTTGTGGCAGACTGGCACTGTGGAAAAGAATTCACTTCTATTGTCACATGCATGATGATGGTCAGCTAAAAGTCAGAAAGCACTACAGATAACCAAAAGTGCCCAAATTTTTGTCAAGATAATTCAACACAGATTAGCTAATCTATATCACCTACACCTTTTCTCTAGTTGAGACAAACAGTAGGACTCTACAGAACTCCAGGCACTTGCCAAAAAGAAGTCAGATACACCCTTCTTCTGTACCATGTCCTTCATGACCAACTCATACACCTTCCAACTACACACACAGATATAGATGTATATGTACATAAGCACTGGTATCATGTCCATAGTCAATGGCCATCCCTCCAAGATATCTGTTGAGTTCCTTGAGTACACGGCTGTGGGCTCTCTGTCCTGCATGTCTTCCAGGGCAGGAGGGCTGGTGTGCTGTCAGGTTATGGTTAAGGAAGATATGGTGGCAAACTGCATCACAAGCTCATGACCAGTGTCTCTGGAGCAGTCCATACTCACTGTCCATGGTAGTTATGGCATTCAGTGCCAGTGTCATTCAGCAACCAACAATACACACACAGTTTGACATTACAGATTCTTCTCACTCAATAATCACATCCTCTTCAGGTACACATTGTGTTTCCCCATCCATCTGCACTACTCTACAAGAGCAATCAGGTCATTAAACAAAAATAATCCCATGGGTGGGCTTGCCTTTGCTTAGACAGGACTAATCCAAACTGACTTCCCAAACATATTCCTTATATGCACCATAGGGGCTGTATCCCCTTCTCGAGTACATGAAGGTTTTGATTGTGCTCGATTGGTGGAGCCTCTAGTGTTAACTAACAAGGTGGGTTTTGCTAAATGTAGATCCCAATATTTGAAGACCCCACCAATGTGGTTTTTAACAATCCATTTTATTCCTAGAGGCTGTTGCATGACAGGGAACATGATACCTACTTCAATTCTGTGCTCTCTGACCCAGGGTTCTATGAAGCTATTTTTGCAATGGGTCCTCTTGTCTGACTGACCTCTTTCTGGGGTGCCAAGACAGTGTTCTGGGCAGTGGGGTGAGGCACAAGTTACATCTCCGCCATCCAGTGTTTTTTCCATTGTACATACATCGAGCATGCCTTGGCACATTTGCAATATAATCAATCTTCCAGGTCTCTCCATATTTATATTTTAACCATCATTCCCCCATACCACACAGAGGCTTCACCCTCTTTTCATTTCAGCACATTTCACAGTTATAAATAGTGTCCATGGTTAATGGTGTCCATGGTTAAGTCTACCCCTCTATCATGAGCCCATCTGTATTACTACAGCTCATCCCTTCACCATGGGCCCAATGAGCCAGCAATAACTCACTCTTATGCTGCCAGTTCAGGTCCTCTCAAGACACTTTAATCTTGGCAGCCCGATCCACCTGCTCACTGCTGTGATGTTCTTCAGTAGCCCAGCTCCTGGCTGTGTGTGCATCCACGTGATGTGCCTTTACAGCCAGCTTCTCTACACAGGCAGTGGTGTCTTTCCAGAGCTCAGCAGCCCAGAGGGGTTTACCTCTGCACTGCCTATTTATCTCAATTCACCCCTACGATATTCCAACATCTTCCCCTTTGAGCCAGATTGTGATGACTTCCAAGATCCCTGGGTGATTGGGATTTCCTATTAAAGCTCAGTGTGATCTGAGTGATGCACTTACTGCATGTGTCATCAGTGGCACGATGTGTGCCATGGACTTTCCATTCAAACATCCAGCCCAGCACTGGCAGTCGGGGTGCCAGGAGGAGCTGTGCTTTGGTGCCCATCACTTTGGAAGCAGCTCCAACCCTTCATAAGATGCCAGGATCTTTTTCAGGTGGAGTGCAGCAGGCCTCAAGTCCTTTGTATTCCTGACTCCAGGACCACAGGGATCATCCTTGAGTCTCCATGGGTACATTCTGTCAGAGACTCCAGGAAGGACCATTCTCCCCCTTTGCAGTGTAGAGCACAGTTTTCACATCTTGTCCAGTCCTAACTAGCCCAGGGGCTATTGCTGTAAATTAATCTCCTGTTTAATTTGTTCAAAAGTTTGTTGTTGTTCAAGATCCCACTTAAAATCATTCTTCTTCTGAGTCACAAGACAGAGAGAACTCACAATCTGGCTCTAATCTGGACTATGCATTCTCCAAAAACTCACAGTGTGTAGGACTACCTGTGTGTCCTTGTTGCTGGTTGGTGGGGACATAGCTGTGATTTTGCTGACCATGTCCACTGGAATCTGACAATATCCATCCTGCAATTTTCCTTCTGAAAATTGAATTTCTGGCACAGGTCTCTAAACTTCACTTTGATTTTTGGCAGGACTGGCCTTCAGGATTAGTTGGGTTCTCTTCTCCCCTTTCTCAAAAGCTTCCTCTGCTGTGTTGTCACAAGTTATGTAATTAATGTATTGCAAATATTCAGGATCCTCTCCCTTTTCAAGAGCAGTCTGGATCAGTCCAGCACAAATACTGTGGCTGTATTTCCACCTCTTGGGCAGCTGGTTCCAGATATACTGGACATCCCTCCAAGTGAAAGCAAACTGTGGCCTGCACTCTGCTACTAAAGGGATAGAGAAACACACATTTGCAATATTGATGGTGGCACTACTCTGCTGCCTTGGACTGTAGTTCATACTGAAGTTCAGTCATGTCCGGACAGCAGCACTCAGTGGCAGTGGGACTTCCTTTAGGCCACTGACAGTCTATTGTCAGTCTCCACTCTCCACTGGACTTACACACTGGCCACATAGGGCCATTAAAGTCTGAGTAAGTCTTGCTGGCCACTCCCTGACTCTTCAGTTCAGGAATCACCTCATGGATGGGGGTCACAGAGTCTGGGTTGGTGTGACATTGCCAACACTGCATTGTTGTGGTAGCCATCAGTACCTGTTCCTCAATCTTGAGCCACCCCACAGCAGAGAGGTCCAGGCAAGGTGTTCAGCTGCCTCATTTCCCTTGCCTCTATCTACTAGGTGTTGCAAAAGCCCAGCAATGCCTTTTTGGGTTTTTGAAATAGCCTCTCCTGAGGTAATCTCTGCCAAGGATGCACAGGGCCTCTGGGCCAGTCACAATGGGGTGTTTCTGCCATTCATTCCCAGACAGTGTCACTTCAACTTCCAGTACAGTCAGCTGTTGGGATCCCGCTGTCACCTCCCAGGAATAGAGATGGATTCTGCCCCACCATATTTGGTCCCATTGATGGCATCAGGGTACATCATATTCCAGGGTCAACTAAAGCCCTTGTGGGTCTGATAAGCCAGGCCATGAAATCCACATTGTCCCATACATCTGATTGTCCCTTTACCCCTGGAGGAGGAAGGACCTGGCTGGAGGAAGGATCCCTCTAATTCTGCTCAGAGTAGTCATTATTCACTTCTTGTAAATACGAGCTGAAGGTTCCTTCAAGAGGATTAGAAGTAACATCAGCCCTCCTGTCTGAAGGCTGGCTCATTGGAAACCAGAATGACATTTGGTTTTTGTTCTTCCTCTCAGCTCATGTACCTGTGCTGCTAGGGCAGCAGGTGGGTTTTCCACCCCACTTCCTTGTATCCTCTCTGTGGTCACACACACACAAAAAAATGGGTTACCTCGTGGCATGTACCCTCTCTTCAGCAGGGGGGTACTTGCTCCCAGAATCAGAGACTCTGGTCCATACTGGTAAGGCATAGAAAATTTCCTCTTTAGCTTGCTTGATGGGATACTAAGCAAGTTCACAGACAATACAAAATGGGAAGGAGCTGTTGACTCCCTCAATGGCAGGGAGGCCCTGCAGACAGACCTTTCCACAGCCAAGGTGCAGGCCAGTAGGGAGGAAGAAAAGACAATCTTCATATTGCCACAACTCAGTAGTCACCATTCCCTCATACTTGACAGGAGTTGCCTCGGAGAGTTTCTGTTCTATTGGCAATCCCTTTGCCAATGCCCACATCCTGGGACAGGAATCCCAGCTGATTGGTTGCACTACCACATAGTTCCCTACCATGGGCTGTGGTACTCCAGAACCAGAGCTGCCAGGTCAGCAGGTCCTGACAGGTGGCTTAAAATTTTTCACATAACTTGCAGCTCACCTAGGGGGTGATTTTGTCTTGTCCTGCTTCCCATTTGGAGGGCCCTGCTTCCTCTTCAATATGCAAACTTGTTTGGGCTTGAATTTCTTCTTCTGTATAGGAGCAACTGGCACCAGTATGGCTTGTTCCTGTGGTTCAGTTGCAGTCTGAGTGGCCACATTGCCTGTTCTGCTTTCCTCCTCTTCCCCCTGAGGGTGCTGTCTATTATTGTGAGCAGTGCTGATAAATAGTAGCCAGGGCCCTGCACATTGCAGAACTTTGCTGGAGCTGCCACAGCATTTTTCTTTCAAATATACTGCCACTTTAACAGGGTCCTGTAGTTGTTCAGGGGTGAACTTCCAAGCCATTGGAGCAGAATAATCCTTCAAAAGCTTGCCCATTTTCTCCCACATTACAGGCCAATCATGACTATCCACCCTCAGGGTAGATTTCTGAAAGACCCTCCTAAGAATCCCTTTTTCTAATCAGGGTGCAAGACTGCACTGAAGAGACCTGGCAGACTTAGCAACAAAAGCATGATTTCCTTAATATCCAAAGGGAATTTAAAATCCTACAAAGCTGTTGTAACAGGCCTCAAGGAGGAAAAAGGACTGAAAAGCTGGGGAAGATAATCCTTCCCTGTTCTGCTCACAAGCTGGGTGCAATTATTACAGAAACACAGAATCATAGAATATGCTGAGGGATCCATCAGGAAGCAGATCTATAGGGATCATCAAGTCCAACTCATGGCCCCCTTTTGGATGCTCTGTAATAGCTTAATGTCTGTTTTATGTTATGGTGCCCAAACTGCACACAGTACTCAAGGTGAGACCATACCAGTGCAGAGCAGAGCAGGACAATCATGTCCCTTGACCAGCTGGAAATGCTGTGTCTCATACAGCCCAGGACATGGTTAATGGTTTCCTAAAGACAGTGCCCAAGGTAAGGGTAGAAGATCAACACTGAAAGCACATCACAAATGACTCTCACTGCCCTTGAGGTTATCATGTTGTAAGCTGATATCACACAGTTCAGCAACAAAGCAATCCTGATCCCGCTCCCTGCTCTGAAAAGGAGAACCTCAGTGGGCACATGGTGCCTCTGCTGAAACACAGGGTTAGGTTACAGCATTGTGACATATCTAATACAGCAAATACTTGTTTCCCACCCACACTTACCAGATCTGTTTTCATCTCAGCTCTTCATGTTTCACATGAAACACCAAATAAGGTTGTTGTGGTTTAGGAATGGTGTTCCCCACTTCAGTGTTCCCACTGAAACTTTCCAGACCATGCACTGCTCGTTCACATCCCCCCCTCACCCTACTTATCCTCCCAGCTGCAGAATGGAGAGCATTGGAGACACAAAAGTTAAAGACCATGGGTTTAGATAAGATCAATTTACTGAAAACAGCATTGAAATAGGAAAATGAAGTAACAGCAACAATATTATATAACAGAGGGTACAAGAGAGGCAAAAAATTCACACATGAATACTCACTACACAGAAACCAGCAACAAGCAAACCTCCACTACCCCAACATGGAAGGGACCCCCCTCTCCATCACAGGAAAATTATGTGAATTGGTACAGAATCACCTCCAGGCCCTAGCCATGTCCCCTCCTGGCCAGAACCAGGATACCGACCCATCATATCTTACCATGTTCATGAATTCCCTCCTTCCAAAGAAACAGGCTCTCTGGGAAAGCCCCTTGCACTCTGCCTAGAAGGACTTCATCTGCTATCTCCTCATCCTCCTCCTTTCACAAAGGGCTGCTTCTGCATCCTGCTCCTGCCAACTCCAGCACAGCAACACACACTCACACTGCGCTGATGAGATGCCTTGACCCCACCTGCCTTCATTGTCTGTCTTGTCAGGGTTAGAAGCACCTGGAGATTTAGCAAGGTATGACAGGAAAATCCAAACTTCCCCTGCACAGAGTACTGTTTCTTCATTCAGACTCTTGCCAAAAAACATCAGTAACATTATTATATCTCTCTAACTTGCAGCTTATTTCTCAGGCAAACATCTTCAAAACTTCAGAGAGTCAACCAAGTATTTAAGGATTTCTCTTCACAATGACTGGGTTATCAGGAAGGGGGAGAGAGATGTAAAGTGAGGCACTCCTAGAACTAGGGGGCAACTTGGATGCTACAGTTCTGACTGTCTGACTTTCCCTATTCAACGGATGAAGAAAAAACCATCATCCAAAGCAGAGACTGAACCAATGCAGAGAGGCAACCACAGCAGAGCTATGTTTCTTTGCAGAGTAACAAAAAAGCCATGGTAGCAAACTCTGGAGCTTATATATCTTATGGAGTTTGGACAGCATCTATTCTTCTTTTAAGATTACTTCTTTGAGCAAAATGTAACTGGAGATTTTTGAGTCAAGAAGGGCAGAGCAAAGGGCACCCGTGCGACATCCACCGCATGAACTGGGGCCCTCATTTGAGAAGATCTGCACTTCATACTCCAGTTCATGGTTGTTTGCATATACCAAATTCAACAGGAGTTGGTTATTATGTCTGAACAGTGTTGGAGCATGGACTGAAAAACAAGGTCTTCCTTTGGTGCTGCACTAAGAGCACACTGATCATGAAATCAGTGCATAGCAGGAAGAAGGATGTGAACAGAGGAGCTGCTAAAATCTCTGCCATTTGTCAGACCCTGCCAGCACTCTCTAGAACTTCGAGCAGTCATGTGGCATGGACTTGCAGCTGCTTCCAAACCTGTTACAAGGATCTAGTTCTTTTGGGTATGAAGAGAAGCAGGATTATATTTGCTTGCTCAAATTGACAGCAAGAATAACACAAAAGCAGTATATGGTACAGAATTCTAGTGCAGGCTTTTTGGGCCTAGTTGGCTAAATTCTGTCATAATCTTCCTGAGGAAAGAAAACCTACACTGAAAACCTCTGAAGACATTTGTCAGCTCTTAAGGGAAACCACTTCCATCTGTGCTACAAAGTCCAACATCATCTCAAATAGCATGCCTGACAAGCAACAAATCAATACCTGCAACAATGCCACCATGCCAGAGGAACTATGTCAGTACAGCTGATTGCAAGCCAGGAGGTGTTACTCCCAGTGAAAACGGTGTAGATTCTGAATTTAAGAAGGCTGCTAATAGTTCTGGTTTATTTCAGCCCTGCCTGTAACAGAGGCCAAGTCCTATGGGCAATGGTGACATCTACTGGCAATTTCTGCTCTGTTCTCCTACTGGGAAAAATGACATCCAGGCCTTGCGGGAAAATCTGTGCACACTCAGCTCAGGGAAAGGCAGGACTGCAAGAAATTAGCATTCAAACTATTTATTTCCAGCCAGATTTTCAGGAGTTCATAAATATACAGACACAGTTTAAGTAGCACAGGACCAATTAACTGAAGAAAAGAATTCCAGAAAGTACAAAGGAGGGCTTGGGAGGTGTGAGGGGACTGACAGCTATAAACAAACTTCTGCCTCTTCTGCCTGCTCAGGAATGTGACCTGTATTCATGATTTCCACTGATATTTTAAAAGTGATTATCTACATTCTGTTCTGGATTTGCCATAAATACCCAGAATGAAGCAATTATTAACAGAAAAAAAATCAATAACCCCTTCATTGAAGTGTTAGACATGAATTAACACAGAACCTTCTCCGCCGTGGGCAATTGTGCAAGTCCTCAAAATGAAAATCACAGTGGATGGCAAAGGGAGAACTAATATTCTTTTTAATTTCTTAAATCCCTATCGTGCTTGTGCCTTTTGCTTACCTGAATAGTGAAGATGCAAATCTTGAGAAGTTTTCAAGCAAGAGAAGATATCTGAAATAATGTTTAAAGGATTGGTGTATTAATTATTATAGCAAACACAAATACATGATTTTTTAATTCTTTCCATCCCAGAGTTTGTCACAAGACAGATTAATCAGAATTGCTGGCTCAGCATTCTAAAGAGTAGAATTACTTATGGGCTTTAACTACATTATCATATACTGTATATTGGCAAATTTCAGTCATCAGTGTAATATAACCAGATGACTTATTTATTCAAGGAAATGGTGGGGAAAATGAGCTGTTAACCTCAAGGACATGCTAAGCCAGCTAGACCCCTGGGATATCACAAGCATTTTACTATCCACTGTGCTCCATGGCCTCCCAAAGTCAGAGTTTCCCAACTCCATCCTCAGTCATTAAGCATTCCATTAACTGTACTATTGTACCAATGTTATAATAATACTCTCCCATTGACCTACAGCATCCAAAGTGCTGTTAAAATATAAGCAGACAAACATTTTTGGTGGTTACATATTTAACATGCTCAGACAGATCAAACTTGGTCCCAAGATATTTGCTTTATGAAAAAGCCTTTTTAATACAAACAAGAATAATGAACACATTTTCATTGATTAGATGAAATAATTTTGTTCTCCTGGAAAACAATCCTTCAAAATGCCAAATTTCAGTATTATATATACTGTACTACTATTAATTTTCAAAAAATGACATAATCAAAACAATTTCCATCAAAATTTTTTTAACCTTATGCTTTTCTTCTTGGTGTATTCTATTTGCTTTTAGTCTCTTATCTAATGAAAGAGATTTTCCATGAAAACATCTATGGATATTAGGGGAAGGGTCAGCATTTTTCACTCCCCTTAGTGATTCAAAGTCGTTTGTGATTTTTTCTTGCTGGACCCACCTAATTTTGCAGCATTTTGNAAAAAAAAACACCAAACAAAACATGAAAAGGGGCCTTTTGAGAATGGGAAAACTGGATTTTAATCAAAACAATGGTGTGCTCTAGAGAGCAGCCTTACAACTCTGCTTGCAGCAGGATGCTTCAGCGCTGCAGTGTTTTGTGCACAGATGGACCTGCAAAGTGCATCACTTGAAATGGAGATAAGACTAGGAGCAACTCATTCCTGCACTACAGCTAATCTCAAAAACAGATATATGCCCAGCTGCTCAGCCTCTTACAGCTAAGAGTCATGCCAGGAAACCTGGGAGATGGACTGAAACACAACAAATACCAGTGAAGTTTACTAACAATCTGCTTTTGAGGAACAAAGTGATTCCTCACTAAAACCTTGAATTTCTTCATTGGACATTTTATAAAAAATTCAGTCTTTCACAGATTTCAGAATTCCAGGTAAACAACACAAACAGAGATATTACACGTAATTGCAATTTGAAAAATTAAGCATAGATTAAAAATCTTATATCTTGAGGCATACACCCTGGTTTAACCCAGGAGATCACTTGGACTGTCAGGGATCAAAGCAGCAGCATCTTAAAGAGTTTCTTCCTGCTGGAAGGACAACATTACTGGGCAGACTAGAGTGAAAATAAATCCTTTTCTTTCAAGATTATGCAGTTGTTATGAGAAAAACATGCTTCTCATTAAAAAATCTTTCACTTTAAAGCAAAAAATAGTTACTAACACATTAAACAATATCTGCGCTATAATCCTCAACTACAGTACATTATCTTCTTTTTGGATTTTGTACTTCAGAATTGTCAGTATGAAAATTGCAGATGGGAATTAAAATGAGTGACAAGCAATGAAAAACTTACTGTTAGTTTCCTCTGGAGTTCTCAATCTGTTTAAAAGCAAATATTTGATATTTTAATCCAACATTTCTGTCATTAAACTAAAACTGGTACACTTGGATCACATGTAAAGATATGTGACTCAGCAATCATAACACAAAATAACCCTCAGTGCAATTTTGTTCCACACATCCATGAGCAAGCAATCTTCAGGTACTGAAGAACTGACACATTTTGCTATATGTTTCTTTCTCTGATTTATGTAGAAGAGCTCTTGAGTCGCACTGCTATTCAAATATTTTATACTGCAATAACAGTATCAGTTACAGAGCTGTCAATTACATACACAACTGTTCATTTCCTAGTCAATGCTGAGATGTATTAACCGTTACTTGTGTCATTACCATTACTTGTACAAGAACATACTTTTTAAATTGGCAATTCTTTGGATTAACATGTCTGGTTGCAAAAAGACTACTACATCAAAGCAGTCTTTGTTACAGAACACAGAAGTTATGATTCACCTCACAGGCCAGAGATATCCCACTGAAGACAACAGATTAAGCGACAGATCCAGGCCACTCAACAGCCCCTACATCCTGCTGCTAAGTGTGCAGTTTGCCTACTCTCTATAAATGATGGAGTGTAAAAAAACAAAAGAGAAAAAACACCCTAAAAACCACAAACCCACAACAACAGCAGAACACCCAACCCCCACCCCCACCCCCCCCCCCCACACCCACAGACCAACCATGAAACCACCCACA
>VWZP01002089.1:15271-74634 GCA_013396995.1 Dicaeum eximium | reverse complement strand
TGACACCTTCCCACACCCTTATTACCGGTGCAGAGAAAAAAAAAAAAAATCTAGAAGAAATTGATAAAAATAGGAAAGAAAAGGAAAAGGAACACAAAGACAGCACTGCATGTAGCAAAAATACTACTATTAGGATAATGATTAATCAATCTGGGACAAAAATTTAAAATTTCACAAGAAAGTGAAAACCACTCGTGAAACAAGTATACTTTCACTAAGTGCTATCACAGCTTAATAACTTCTGGAAATGCATTAAGAAAACTGAGCTAAATATTTAGTAAATGTATAAAAGAGATTAATCAGTCAATGAGAAAAGTTTTTAGGAGAGGCTAGCATTGCAATTATTGAAAATAAAACATGCAATTGCACAGCAAAAGCAAATACAACTTTTCATGCTGACTAGATTGGAAAAAGGGCTGATAAAAGATGCTATGGTCATAGAACCATGGAATCACCACACAATCGTAGAATTATTAAGGCTGGAAAAGACCTTGTAAATCATCAGGTCCAACTGTCATCTTAGTGACTGAATTAGAAAATTCAATTATTGTTAGAATTAGAAAGGGTGTCTATTCCACCTAAAATAATACACTTTGTTTAAATAGATCTCTTTGATTTCCATTAATAATATTTCCTTGAAATAAACTAAAACAAACTGAATGGCCTTAACTCTCCGTTTCTCAGGAAATTGTCATCCTAAGTATATTGCAGAACTGAAATGGAAACCTGCAGACACTACAGATATCTCTTTCTGACAACCTGTGATGAGTTTCTTAATATACTAATAATACATACGAGGAGTTCTTGTTCAGATTAGTTTTCCTGGTGTTTCCAAATACGCAATTTCTCAAATCCTAAAAAAGGAGAGACGCTTTTACTGGTAAAATATGCACACCTTTATCACATAAACATTGCACAGCTCAAGAAGGTACAATCTTGAGAACAATTGTTGATATGATTATTGTTAACATGAATAATGACCCCAACAGGCAGGTGAATCATAGCACAGCCACATCTACACTAAAATGGAACTAATTTGTTCATATTGCCATTTTCCATGTTGTCTCCAGACATTTGAATTAAATACTCAGGTCACCATCTATATCTCAATACACTCACAAAGCTTGTTAAATTCTTCTAATAAGCACAGTATTAGAGAACTTTCTTTATGATGGAAAATTCCAGTGTAGGAACTTTTACTGTTAAAAATGAGCCCTGGAACAGAAGAATGTAATGCACCGAGCAGCTTTCCAGGGATATTTAGATCACATCTTTTCCAGGTCTTATATTTAAAGAAATACTCAAATAATCTTTTAAACTTCAAGCCATATTAGGAAAAAATGGGCCAGCCTGGTCCTCATAATGTGGTAGTAAGAAATTGAATTTTTCTTCTCAATAGTATTCAGACCAATTTCAATCCTCAAAGCACACACACACACACACACCCACACCAAAAAAGAAAAAAATTTAAGGAGAGCTAAGTTTAAAGATTAATCAACTAAAATCCAAATTTTAATTTAAACTGAAACTTAAATAAATTTTAATTTTTAAAAAAATTTCTCTGATACTTTGAACTTGTAACTTGCTTTGAAGATGAGAAAGTCTTTAACAAAAGCTTCCTACAGACTCCCTTGCTTTGCTCCCTGCTACCTATCAAGAGGGATTTCTGAACCCCTGGTATGCCATGAGTGAGAAGCTTCACTTTCAGGAAGATACATATCTTTAAAATACATCATTCTACAAGTGGAGCAGTTGGATGCAGCAACTTTGTTACATGTCAGTGATAAATATAAACTTTCATAGTCCTGAGAGAGGCACAACAATTCAGCAGATACTGGACACTGTACCTTGGAAGAATAAATAATTTGAAGTTGGTGTTTCAGAAACAAATGGTTTCAGCATAACTCCAATACTGCTATTAATCAGCAGAATGGTTTTTTTTACAATTTAAAAATATTACACTTGAGTTGTATCCAAATATATCCTAATATAAGCTTTGAAACACCAGATTACTCGGTTACCTCACACAGTTTTCCTGAATTCACCTTTACTTTGCCTGGCTGATCCTGTGATTCACAATTCAAAGATTTATTGATTTAGAGTACAATTTTGGTTTTACAGAATACAAAATCAGTAAATTCATTTTTATTTCTCTCTCTGATCACTTTTTCATACAAAACCCCACCATTTTTTAAATTAAAACATTACAGCTCTTGTCCCTCGTATTTGTGATTCAAGTTCTACAACACTCAGAACAGCATAACTGAAATTGCCTGTTTCATTTTTATTCCTAAAAAAAAGCAAAAATATAACATTTTCAATGAAAAATAAGCTAGTCTTTGAAAGATCTCCATTTTAATAGCCAAAAGTCCTATAAGTAAAATCAAGAAGGAAGGGTGCTTTGGTGCTCTTGAAAAGAAAGAGGAAAGGATTCGCTTACATTTCATTTTCTTAATTTATTCTTGGTTAATTTCCTTTCATATCTCTGAAATACCTCTATAAAATTTAATAAGTGGTACACGGTTTCCTTTCATATCTCTGAAATACCTCTATAAAATTTAATAAGTGGTACATTTTCTTCTATTAGCCATTCAATTTTTTCTGTTAGCTACATAATTTCAAAGCAGATAGTAGTTTCCACAATCCAGATTCCTGCTCAAGTCTTCAGGAAATATAAATTGGTCTAGCTCCGTCAAATTCAAGGAGCCTATAGCTCACACAGGAAGAGGACCTCTAGATTAGAGAGTTGCAGATTAATTCTGGTGAATGATAAAACGCAATGTTTATAAGACAATGGTTTAAAAATCCATGCTTTGCAATTATTATCAATATTTATCCACCCTTTTGCAAGATGACTATGTGATAAAGTGAGTGCTATGTAGCTAATGATCCAAAATTTTCTTCTAATCCATTCTGCCCACAAGTTCAAGTTGTGTGCTCACTCATTGCCTGATGAAACATCAACAAATGCCATTTGTGACTAAGTTCATATTCAGAACCACTCTAAGATTCAGTAATTTAATGTCCTATTTCAATAAACTTAGTAGAGCATTAGCAGCTGTTAAATTATTTGTTTACTTCCACACATACACTGTGCCAGCAGACAACAAAGTTTCTCATCTCTCAAAGAGGTATGTCATGACAAAGAAACTCTATTGGCAAATCCAGGGATGACTGTAGAGCTACTCTGGTCTCATCCCAGCCGAAATGATGGACTGGGATGTGTAGTAAGACATAATCAACAGTGGGCCTAATCCTAGGTCTTACCTCTGGAGAATGCTTCAGGTAATCACAGAATGGTATGGTGTGCCTACCGATGTCTGGATTTTTAATTTTCTGGTGCTTGTAATGGAGACGTTCCAAACCTAGCCAAAAGAGACACAGTTGTCAGCTATTTCTAGAAGGTAAATTAACAACTCTGTTACTATAAACTAAGTAGCTATACAGTGTTATAAAATAAACACCTATACACCATATTGACCCAGTAAATGTGTAATGGGTTAAAAAAACAATGATAGAATTTCATAGGGCTATTTCATAGACTATTTCCACTTTTTCCAGCAGACTTTGGATTACAGCCCTCCTCAGACCATGTACTACTGAGTCACAGCACTGCCTAGCAAGTCTCCCAGCAGTTCACAGGAGGAAACCAGTGAGCCACATCACAGCAAAGTTGAAAGATGAGATGAATGATGCATTGAATTTCTGAGAATGAAAGAGATGGAGAATTACTAAATGAAGAGTCAGAATGTCATTCCTTTTCACTCCAAAAGAGACAATGCAGAATTCATTTCTTCCCTTTGGAGGATGTGGTTTTGAGTGATGAGAAAGGAATAATGCAGGCAGAGGATCTGCCAACAAATACAGTATCACAGCACTGCCCCTGGGGGTAAATGTCCTGAAAAATAATGAGTTTATTTTTTTGCAATTAGCCAGGATGCCACTTTAGAAGATTTCATTTTAGAAGACACTTCAGGAGAGGAGACAAAGACATCATTCTCCTTGCTTCCTACTTATTCCTGAGGATTAGCACTCAACTATCTCCCATGGAAGACAGGCAGTGGTCCCAAAAAGATTCACCCGATCTTCCATCCAACCTATGACTCTCTTCCCTCTTCAATGTTGCATCAAATAACCAAGACAAACTGAGTCTAATTCTATAAAAATTATGCCATAAAGTGAAAATGGTGGATAACACTTGGAATTTTTAAATTCTATTTACTGCTTCTTTTTAAAAGGTGTTCTGAAATTCACTTTTTGTTACGTGTAACATACTTAGCTGACTGAAATTAGACACGGTGAGCCAATTCTTGCCGTGTTTCTCTTGCTCATCCCAGATATTGATTTCTGCAGGCTCTGAGTTCACTTGAGTGTTCTGGGGACAATCATCCACTCTAATCACCTGCCAAGACACAGACAAAACAATACTGAATTTACAGGATGACTGTTCCACAGTTCCTCTGACAGCATATGACGTGGCCTTTCAGAGCATCTCTGAAATGCCAATGAATGAATGCACTCCCAGCTGAGAAACAGATTTTCCCAGTTTTGTTACAAACTGCAGAAGACATGATGCTTTTGTCTAGCAGGTGCTGCGGTATCACACTATCTGAAGGTATTTGAGCTTTGAGACCTAATACCTTTAGAGATACTAGATTTCAAAGTTCAAGTCCAAGATCCTTTGCTGACCTGTGTATCTTATGTAAACAAACCAGCCTTCAGTATTCATCTCAAGAGTCAGTGGTAATTCTTTCCAGATAATGAAGACCCTAGAAATTTCTTTATAGGCTCTAGAAATAGATTTTCATTTATGAACACACAGATGCAGTTGCAAAAGTTGCCCCTTACATATACACAATCAATATACTTTCTGCAATGTGCTAAATGTTTGATGGATTCAGAGAAAAGCGTCTGGGACTCTTGCAAGCAGGAGACAACATTATGAGGCCTAACTTGCCTGAGTAGAGTTCTGTACCCCCTAGATATGGTCACTGCTTCAATCTATTTGAGATCACATGAAGCCTCCACAAGTTCTGACAGCTGAAATGCAAGGACTGATTCACGCCTGTGAATCACCACAAAATCAGTGTGGTATTCACCACGGTATACCAAAGTCCTTGGTTGCCAACAAGGTCAAAACAGAAATCCCACACATCCACAAAAAGGTAAAATTGAACCAAAGCTAGACACACACAGGAGTTGATGCAGTTTGTATGCAGCATTTTAAATGTTTCAATTTTCAATTAAACCACACAGCAGAACTGCTCTTAAGGAATGAAAAAGACAATTTTGAGATACACAATTCTCTTGCATCTGTCCATACCGGCACCTGAAGAGGTTGTTGATTCCTCTTATCTCTCCCAGACTTTCTGTCTCTGTTTTGCTGTTTTGCTTTTGTTGTCTCACTGTGGTGTAGCTCACAGGATCCTAAAGATTCTGCAGGAAAGAGTCAAAAAACCTTTAAGCTACAGAGTTTCTGTTTACTAAGGGAAAATCTGATAGGACTGAGAATTGGCAGATGTCTAAAGCAATCTGAGGAAGAATTGTGACACCCAAACTCAGTACTCAAGCAATTCTGTGCAAAGATGTGCACCATCACAAGACATAAAACAACTAATGTTATCCATCATCTCATACTATTCATAATTAAAACTGGAATCTGATGTATTTTAACACTTGGTAAGCAAACTTGATGGTGGACAGAGAGGTATTGACACTGACTACAGAAATGTATGCCTCCATTCACCCATCTCTGGTACTGCTAATGTATCTCCACAGGATCATGTAATATATTTCAGTTCCTGCAACTCTGTCTTTGCATCCCCAGGG
This sequence comes from Dicaeum eximium, assembly GCA_013396995.1. Classification (NCBI taxonomy): domain Eukaryota; kingdom Metazoa; phylum Chordata; class Aves; order Passeriformes; family Dicaeidae; genus Dicaeum; species Dicaeum eximium. The sequence goes on along the minus strand of VWZP01002089.1, from coordinate 68,805 downwards.
CAGGAGACTTCCCCAGAGTGAGCACATTCCTTCTGCCACCTGGCTATGTAGCCACAGACATGGAGATTCCATGAGATGGAGCAGATCAGGGTGGCTGACACATAGCGTGTTGCAGCTTGGATACCAGGCACACTTCAGATATTCCCAACAGCCAGACCCACACAAACAAAGTGAAAGAGTAACTCTGGACTCTCAGCTACTATCCTCCACTGAATCTAATACCTTCTGGGTGCAAATTAAACATTTTTGGACTCTCTAGTAAAAGATGCTGTACAGGTTTAATGTTTTATAATTACCGCCTACAGCCTTGGAGACTTTCCCTGATCTCTCCTTCCTAGGGCATGGCAAGCTCTTGCTTCTGCAGAAACTCCAGTCCCTCCAGAGAGGGCTGATCCAGAAGGAGATGCTTCGCTTCAGCCTGTTCTGAGAGATGCTGCTGCTGTGACATGACTTGACAGAGCTGTAGGAGAAGGATTTCGAATCAGTTAACTGGACATGCCTGCTGCGATTATTCTGGCAATTGTTGTCCCTGTCATAGGAGGAATGTAGGCACAGGGCTCTCTTATTTGAATCTGAGATAAAAACTCCTTTTTCATCATCTTCAGAGAATCCCCAGTTCACATAACCACCTTCAGTTTCTTCCCTGGGGGATGCTGCACTTTCTTCAATATCCAGTGGTTGCTGGAGACCAAGAGGATGAGCAGCTCCTGCAGCAGTAGTCTTTTCTGATGGCAAAGGAATAACAAAGTCTCTCTGGCTCCATTGGTAGCCTTCTGTCTCTTTGCCAAGGAAGCTGATACCTGGCAAGTTTTGCTGAACCACAATGCTACTTTGCAGGTCATCTCTGAATGCTTCATCCTTGTACTTGGCAGCACTGCTCAAAAAGGACAAATTTAAGGTGACATCCTCAGAAAAAGACCGTCCCTGATGGTCAGGGGGCACCAGCAAAAACTGCCCATACCTAGGAGTTGACTTAGTCTCAGAGGATACTCCTGAAGTGAGTGTGTCAGTTTCTATTTCTGCCTTTTGAGAGCTGTCTTCTACCACCTTGTGACTCTCAGACTTCAAGAGTTTGCACTCTGATGGAGACTGAGTCCTCACCAAGCTCCGTAAGAGGGAGGGTGGCATGCTGTAATAGTGGTATTTCTTGTCATACGAGCACTCCAGGCTGCTCAAGGTCTTGGAATAGAATGCATTGCTCCAGCTATGGGGCAGCTTCCTACAGGTTCGATGTTTTGTGTCAGCCAGTAAGGCTTCTTCCACCTTCAAGGTGTCTACAGCTGAAAGCACTTTCAGGATGTCCACTGTCAGGGCAGACAGGTCTTGCAAATGTCCTAGCTGACTGTCCAGGGAGAGCAAAGACTCCTTGATACAAAATACCTTCTCATGCACTTCTTTAAGTTGTTGAAACATCTCTTCCACTCTAGGTAGAAATAGAAAACATAACTAAAATACCAAAACATAGATCTTTACATCTGTTTGAGAGATGATGAAAGACACCATTAACACATTTGGAAAAGTCAGCAAAAAGTCAGTGCTTCAGACAGGCTTTTTTTTTTTTTAATGATGAGTTTCATTCCCATTATCTGTTTTTCACAAAACCCAGCCAAAATGCCAGTGGGTTTCTTAAGGAAACAGACATTTTGCTCAAGGAGCAGCTATTTTAAAAACTGTTGTATTCCTACTAATACCCATTCATTACCATAGAACTACTAAAATAGGTTACATTGGCTATGGCTGCAAATAAACTACACTTCCTGTCAGCTAGACATCCTGCATTTTACATTTCTTGTGCAAACCTGAGAAGGATAAGGCTCACACAAACTGCCAGGTACTCTCTAATCCTGGATTTTTCAAATAATAGAGACTGCTGAGAAATAGGTCTTCCCAAGAACATATTTGGCCTCTGGAAGAAGATTCTATGCATCTTATGGCTTTGGTTATCTTCAGGTAAAATTCAACTGCCCAAAAAACCAAAGCCTTTTTTATTATCCTCAAATCCCCAGTGAAAAGTGCAGGAACTTCTTGGTGTGGAATTACATCATTTTATACATCAAATAATTATCTTCATATTTCCTGAAAATACTCTCTGGTACTTTATCATTAAGACAATGATAGGCTAGCTGCAGGCAATATGCAGTAGTAATTTCTTTCCTTTGACACAGAGTAACTAAAATATGTAGTATTAAGCCACTGCTGTATAAAACCAAGGACCAAGGTTCCAGAACATTTAATTAATCTAAGTGAATTTCTTGCATTGATGTCATGCAATGCTGTGAAGTGTTTCACTCGCACTCAGAAAAAAATTCCTTTCCAGATCTGTATTTCTCCAGTAAATGAAACCTTCCTGAAGTAATCAATTCTGCAGTTTCTGAACAAAACTATTTATTTAATTTCTTTTACAGGGGTTGTTTATTTTGCTTCTGTGTTTAATTTTAACTTGCACAAAATAATATTATGCTTTGTCTAGGTGAAACAAATTTGTTAGATGAAATCGCTGCTGGCATTCAGTAAGACTTTTTATAGTGTTCGGTTTTTTTTAACTCTTCCCATTAAACTTAATGGCAGATTTGCCATTGATTTCAATAGAAAGCTTAATTAGGCCAATATTGATTGTTTTGAAACCATGTTGGTGGTTGTGTATTGACATTGTGTAAACCAAGACACTATATTACAAATAATGCTACAATGGTTTTCTGGTTGTTTCTAGAAACAGCAATTATACTCACTCACAAGCAATACTCTCACAGTGTGCCTACACTACTAATCTTTTAAATAAAATTACATATTGTATGCTGTTCTCTGGCTTGCTTTTGTAGTGCTACCTGATGTGCACAAGTGAAACTGAGCAACACCTCTCCATACCCCTTTAAGCATGTACACACTGCACCCATCTGGGGATTCAATTCTGTCAGCAAGGCTTGAGCCCCAGACAGATCTGACATACACCTCAAACAGAAAGAGACACGGTTCCATCAAATTAACAAGGCCTCTGCATGTTCACAGTGGTCATAACCAGCTTCAAAAGCATTAACCTATCAAAGTCTTTTTACACAATGAATTTATACAAAGAACACAAATATGCATGAAAACACACCTTTCTGTGGTCAAACGGATCCTTTCGCTGTCACTGGAACTCAGGTTTTCATTCTTTTCAAGAAAATATTCTTCTACACACTGTTCCTCAAAGTCATGGAGTTTCTTTAACTCCTCATCACTCAGGTAGAGCTCTGAATAAAGGAAGTAGGAATCAGTATGAAGCATGTTAATAATTGCAATCATTTGTAAGTATGCATGAGGAAGAAAAGAAAAAAATCCGGTCAAAAAAATGTTTACACTCCCACCCTTGACAAGAAGGAATCAGGCCTAACTGCATGAATTTGGGCTTGAATTTAAAGACTCAAATACATGAAAATGTGGGCTTTTGTCTTTCCTTACATAGGGAACAAAACCACACAGACAAAAATTTCAGTACACTCCCCTTTAAAGCCTCAAAAATACATATCTGAATGGCTGCTCACAAAGATGCATTTTCTCACACATTTTTTCCTGTACTTTGTTATACATGTGTCACTCACAAGACTTATATATGAACATGTAAACCTTACAAAAATTTCACTCCAGTTTGGCCCAGGCATTCATTTAGAGCTAGTCACCTACAACAATTACAGTTCAATCAGGTGCTCATTCATCTTTTTTTTTTCACCTAATTGGTTAATATGCTCATATCTATAAAACATTCAGATATCTTTAATAAACATTCATATGTACAAAACATTAAAATCTTCCACCCCAAATTACTGGGGGGAAAAAAGCATTCAGAAGTTTAAAACTCCATAACTTGGGGTGCTCATGGTGTTATTCTTCTAGCACACCAGACTTCTGAGAGAATAGCTCCATTGCAAGGCGGTACAAAGAAATGCCTGTGATGGAAAGGTGCAGTGATAAGCCAGTGCACAAAGGTACAGAAGGAGCAAGGAGGTGGGAAGCCCCTATGCTCTCTCTTTGCATCTGCAATCACTGGATCTCCTCTACCCTTGGGCTCTGAAGCTACTTTCCCCAGGAAATGATAAATGAATTATCATTAGGATATTTATTTTTATCAATAAAGGAATTATTGGTCTTTTCATGACAAACATCCTGAAATTTATACCTTTGGCACTGCTTAATTTCTTTTAAAATAAGAAATTATTTAGTTCCTACAGAATAAGTTGCTGACACATTATTTCAGCTCAGAGTTGTGAGGTATCTTGACTGATGCACAGTATGTAGCACAGCAACAGCCAAATACAGAGCAAAGCATCCCCCCCACTTCCTTTTGGTTTTTTTTTGGAACTGAACTCCACAGTGCTGGGAGTGACAATGAACTATTTCCTTTGGTTCCCAGCTTACTTAGTCCAACATCGCCTTCCTCTTGGTCCAGCTCATTTGGGGGCTGGTGGTGGAAGATGCATTTCAGCAGAAGCCCAATGTGGCTCAGGAGGATGAAGGGCGGAGGCAGCCACGGCTTCTCGTGGTAGGTCATGATGTAGCGGTAACGGTTGTACTTCCAGAGCTTGTTGGATATGGATTTCAAATCAAAGTAAACATTACTAAGGAGAGAGCACAGAGGGAGAGGGGAAGGAGGATAAAACACTCATGTGAGGAATACTCCCAATACAGCACTTCTGTATAGATCTAATCTGACACTGGTCCCATCCCTCCAGTGAGGTAAATCAGCTTAGCACTCATGTGCCTGCAGCTAGTGCACTTAGAATGAGATCTTCAGAGCTGCCTAAAAGATTTGGAGATCCAATTCCCATTCACATTAATGGGAGCTGAGCAAAAGATGCCACTGACGTGGCTTTGAAATCCCATTAATGCTATTAAAATTTTAATACATACCCTAAATGAGAATTCAGCATTGTTTGCCTCTTTGGACTGGATTAAAAGTAGGTGTCAGGCTAAGCGAAGACTGTAACAAAATAGGTTGGAGCTACATGAGCTATTCTTCTGCAGATTACTCACTGGAGCTGTGAAATTTTTAAACATGACTGCACTGAATAATTTTCTGTATCTACTATGATAGACCCAAGCACAGGAAAGAAATGTTGTGGCTTCTCGCACTGTCATTTCAGATGCACTGTTATTCTACACACCCAGCCTATAATCACAAAAACATCAGCTTTCCTTCTGAGAGCATAATTATATGTACTTCTCATACCCACTCATTTCTGGCCCCACTTCTGGAACAATCAATTCACTATGCAGAAGAATTACCATATCAAAATTACTAAAGGTTTAGTTCTAGAAATAATTCAGACAACAATTTCACGCATGTAAAATAATATATAATGTATAAAATAATAGCTTGATTCCTTGACACAATTTCAGGAAAGGGATTTCTTATTGGAAGTGGAAATATAATGCGTTTTGATAGTTCAGGTTTTTTGTATATTAATGAGTTCTTTTTTTAATTTGATTTTTTTTTAACCTACAGATGACTTTTTCTTCCCCAGAAACACTAGAACTATAAGAAAAAATAAATAACTACTTGGGTTAGGCTGCTGTTTACGAATATTTTACAGAACTTGACCCACTACAAGGGGTACATGTGAAAAGATGAAGGGTTAGAATTACCATAAAGCATTGATAAATTACTAACTTACTAAAAGACATTATGAATTACCATAAAATTACTATAAAGACCCTTTCTACTGTGGCAGCACACATTAAAAGGCAAATAATTGGAAACATTATAATTAGATTTCAGTCTAGAACATATGAGATTTCTTAAAGTAAGTAAGAATTTTCAAATTATTTCCTAAAGGAAAAGCATACTACTAATTTATCCTCTTCACTTGAACATCTTCCACTTATCTGCCAGTTTAAAACTTGGCCTACCCTATGATGAATGTTATATAAGCTCTTAGCACAACAAATACAACTTTTAGGAAGGGAAAATTACTTCAGAGGTTAATTAATGCTGGGTTTTTTGCCAACTGCAATTGTCCACTCTCATGAAGTCAGATTCTTTTTAAGTGGCAAAAGAGTTTAGCTGTCTTCTCACTAACCCTTCCCTTGCCCCATCTTGCTACCACCATTCTTTCCTTTATTTGACTGACCCCCATGGCAGATGGGGTACAACCACCACCATCAACGTGCCCTTGCTGGGGCATTTTTGGTGAAAACCTTTTCGGAAGCGCAGGCACAGCCCGCGTTAGCTGCTTTTGCAGCAATATGCCAAGGTACCTACTTGAAGAATGCAATGAGCAAGTTGACCATGATGATGTACTGCACAAAGAGATAGACAGCTTGCAGGAACGGTGTGAGAAAGGAGCCAGGAGGGCAGTCTTCATCGGTTTCACAAACTGGAAATGAAGGACATAGAGAACATGGGTAGCACAGAAACAGATCTGTTTAAGAATGGTGACAGGTAACTTATTTCTTTTCCTTCTTTATTCTTTTCTGCTTAAAGGCAGCTTTTCTCTTTTCTCCAAGAGAAAAGAGAAGCACAGCAATGGCCTGTGCTTCTCATTTGTCCCAGCAAGAAACAGAACAGTCCTCACCAATTTCACAGAGATACATCACTGAATTTCTAAATTAAAGATCAACCTTCACCGAAAGGAGAACTGATACCTCTTCGTGCTACCACCACCCTAGTTACCACTGTTCAGAAGATGCAGACACCACTTCACACATATCAGTTCTTATGCCAGTGATTCCACTTTTTGTTAAGGTGAAATATGATGCAGCTGAAATGTATTTGGGGGATGGCTTTTACCCAAGTAAGCTGAAATCCAAATCTTTGATCCTTAAGGCAGGAGTGTCATAGACTCCACTGTGAAATGGATACAGCTGAAAGGCTGCTTTATCAGTACTGGAGTATAGAGCTTCACACACAAATTAAAAGCACATTAACTCATGTGCAAAAGGATATATGGCTAGGAACATTTGTGATGTAAAGAAACAAAGAGCGGAAATTAGGAGACCCTTTTTGATGTTTTTAAATTGGCAAAATAAATACTTTCCAATCTTTTTAATTTCTAATCAAATTTAGCTCTTTTGAGGAAACTTTGAAGCATACTTATAAAGAAGCAGCCCTAAATTCAGGACATATTCTGCAGGATAAAGAGTCACTAGAGAAATCATAGCTTTATTTGGGAAGTGTCACATTTCTAAAGGTTTAGAATTATTAAGTGATTAAATGGATTAAATGGGAAATTTAACAGTGTGCTTTCATTAAAAGAATTTTGATTTATATAACCAAAATACATGTGACAGTTTCAGCAGTAATAATGGATGTAACATGGTAGATTATTCTAATGATTTGGGTCTATGTTGAACTATATACCTTAAATATATATTTCTCTTTGCATAACTACTTTTCTATTTTAGGGCCTGTTTTACTTACACCTTCAGTCAGTAGCATGAGAGTGTCTTACATCTGTAATGCTTAAATATCTCTGGAGTGCCTGGTTCCTCTCTCTTATTGAAACAAAGTCAAAGCCATAATCAAAATACACGATTTTTCCTATTTACATCGATTGGTTCCATTTCTCCTATGTGCACATGGTTTATCTGTTTAAGAATGGTGACAGGTAACTTATTTCTTTTCCTTCTTTATTCTTTTCTGCTTAAAGGCAGCTTTTCTCTTTTCTCCAAGAGATCAGCAGCTTTGGATTCACTTAATTGGAAATTTGTTTCACTGGCAGATCCCCTGACCAGGAGGTAGTTTAGTATAAGTTCCTATGTGCTGTGCCCTGATACTTGCAGTATATTTAATTTGAAACACTAAATTTGAAGGGTTTAGAGTTTAATCTTTATTTTTAACAAAGAAACTGGTATTTTCAACTTCATTCATGCAGTATTAGTCATTATGGACAGATATATGCTGGAACCAGAATTGTTTAAGATAGAACAGACTCAGTAGGTAGTCAAAACTTAAGAGACCAAAGTAGATATGCTTCTGCATATATTTACTTTAAGCTGTTGAGCTATATTCTGAAAATTACCTACCGTCTATTTCTCCAGCATAGACCTCACCAAACATCATCCAGTAGGGCTGAAATACAATATCTCGCGCCAGGGTCCAAGAAGGAGGCTCCTCTGGTGAAAGAATTGCCTTTCGTGACACCCCAAAACTCAGCAGGACTATGGCCATCATGATCACAATATAGAACATGTTTCCTGTCTGGAAGACATATTTTGTAAAATAATTAGTTGTGTTAATTATATGTAAAAGAGACATTCATTTTAGAGAAGGGTATCAATCACTGTTTTTACAAATCAGAATATAAAACCAGGGGTAATAATCTAATATGCTGGAGGAAATAAAAATATTTTATTTCTATGACCTGAACTACATCAGCATTTTATAGGTGTTAAAATCATTCCAGACCAAAAATGCCACAAGTCCTACTTGCTTCACATGTCCCTCTTATATCTTAAGTAAGATACAAAAAATGCGGAGACCTTAGGATGGTGATTTTGCCCAGTGGTGCTTCTTTCAAACTGAGAGAAAGGAACAGCAGTAAAAATTATTTTGCCTCCTAAACAATTACCATGAAAGACAGAATATTAAAGTATTGAGAAAAGAGTTCTCAGTAACCAAGGCAAATTACAGTATGAATCTTCACACGCCCCCCAGGACTAGACAGTGGTTCAGCAACAGTTCTTACAGCAAAAGAGAAACAAAATTAACTCTTATTTCACAGAAATTTTGCCAGATAGACTGGGATATAATTATCTGAATTGAAAAGTAAAATAATAATGAAACAGTTTCCAAGAGTTAGAGGAATAACCTGTCACAGTGAGCCCATCTCCAAGAGGCAATGACTTTTCTTTCCCCTCTTACCAAGCTAGATTGGCAAACTAAGTCAAATGCAACCCTTCTCTAAGGAATGAAGTAAAAATGGCTTTTGAGAATAAATTAATGTAATTAATAAATTAAAGAAAAGTGTAATCTGATTATGGTCAACTCACAAACAGAAAAATATCAGGGTATTTTCAAGTAATACATTCACTGTGAATTATTAGACCACTTCTCCTTTTCTGTCACTCCAGAGCTTTACATATTGCTGAAGGTAGCTGTCTTAACTACAGAAATATTGCTCCAAAGCACAGTACTTACCATTTTCCCAATCATTGTCAGGTATGGGCCAGCATGCTGATTCACAGCAAAAAGATCAAGGAGCCGAGTGTACCAAAATATGATATCCAAGCAGTAAAACAGCCTCCCTACAGTCTGAACAGGGGGATTGGACCAGCGCAAACCAAAACCAATCATAAACAGGATGATAGCCACAGAATCTGTAAAATTCCAGTATTCATAAATCCACACCTTCACCTTTTGGCAGAATTTTCCAGGTTCTGAGATAAATACCTGGGTAGAATTGGAGAAAAAATCACCATAAAATGCCATTAAAATCACATCTACATTATTTAACCTTTTCTGTCTGAATTATTTCATTACATTTGGGAACGTATCATTTCCCCCCTTCTATTTTTTTTTCTTTTGTCTTAGTCCCTTTTACTGCATATTGCCATTCACCATCAGTTGAGGTTTTTACTTAATCTGTAGTGTCATATTGCTCAAGTATGCCACATCAAATGGGATAGCTCCTCCTAGAAATAAAAAATGGAGCCTGAATCCGTTCACTAAAGGGTACATACCCCAGCAGAAGAGAGCAGCCAGTAAAGAATTGTTATGCACAAATATTATTACAAATTAACATGCATTTTCTAGAGGGATGGTCATGACCTGCAACAGCCTTTTCTTTAACCCCTAAGTCATGGAAAGTACCAGCCTAACCTTGCCACTGGGAAAACAACTAATGTCCTTCATTTCAGACCAAAAATATAAAGAAAGATCCTTGTATTCTGTCAAGGACAGGTTAAAAAAAGGAGTGCTGGCAACTAGCAAGGTAAAAAATGAAGTGTTCACTCCTTGAACTGTAAGGTGCCCCAAAGGGATTTTAAGCTTCACTGAGCAAGCATGTGAAGTGGAATCCTTGGGAGGAGGCAAATAAAACGTGTGCACATTGCCACAAGTGACGCCAATTATGCAGTGCTATGTGAGATCACACTGATAAGAACCAAGCAAAGGAGAGATTTTGAAACGTTATGCCCTGATCTTGCAAGAATTTATGCATATGAACACATTAAGGTAGACAAGTGATCTAGACCAACTCACATGAGTTACTAGTTGCAGAGCCTAAGGCTTTAACAATTATTTGATACAATCTAGAGAAACAGAGGTTTCCAGCTAAATATAACAAGGCCCTCAGCAGTTAAGCAACTGCATGGCTAAAACAGAGTGTCCCACAAAGTCTTTGCCAACAGACCAGAACTAGAACATGAATAAAGAAAATCAGGTAAAGACATCAATTTCAAAGTGTCCAACCAGCGATACTAGAAAGAAGAGCTGTTGTTTCTGCTGTCCCAGCATCAACATGGTGCAAGAGTACAACAGTGATTTCAAAATGCTTCCTATTTTACATTTAAATTTTTCTCAGTTAGGAAATCCTGGTGTCGATTTTTTCAGTACTACCTCATGCTGACACAGAACTGGCAAGTCCATCCAAACTTTGATATATTCCCAGTATTTTTACTGTCCCTTGGAATCCTTTCACCTCTCTCATACTGATTTCACAGTCTTCTGAGTGATCTGTATTTGCAGCATCCTTTGCTCAGAACTGTGGCTGGCTTTTTGTGGCTAGCTTTATTCCTCTGAAAGTATGGCATTTCAAAAGTCATACAAAAGACCATTCACATTACTATTATTTACTATGTGCTGATTCTGCAGCGAAGGCATGTCAGAGCAGATACAATAACTGAGGAAATACACAGCTGCATTTGTCCCTAGACTCAGGTTTGGAGTGCAAGTTGTGTTCAGAAGCTTAGGACTAATCAACGGCAATAATTGCAGTAATTTTGACTGGAATAGAATTTTTTTGTGTTCAATAAATGTAGCATTAAAAGTTGATTGTGGTTTTTTTTCAAGTGCATTTATGGAAGGCTGGTTAGACTTGAGGGAGACACATAGACCGTTCTATGCAAAATATCTATTATTTCATAACAGGTTCTCACTCAGATAAAATATCTAAAGATAAATTTTATTACTAAAAATCTAGTGGTCCACTCAAGAAAATTAAGGACCTACATCAAGGTTCCAAATCCAATTCAGAAGTCATCTACACACTACCAACCAGCTCTACACAGAAAAGTAGAGAATTAAGGCCAAAATTTAAGATTCATTTTGAAGGCCCAAGAACTGGTCTTCTAATAAAAGACTTCTAATAAATAAATTCCCTGTACAATTCTCCATAAAAATAAAGCAGAATTTAGTATTCTTCAGAGAGGTATTCCCTAGTTTATAAGAAAGATAAGAAGTGTGAATTGAAAAACTTACCTCCCTGACTTTTTCAATAGCAGTAGTGAAAATATAAATGATAACAAGCCACTCTTGCACACTTGGTCTTGGTTCCATCTTCACCAACACAGTGTAAGTAAAGAACATGAGGAATGCCAAGTACGACATCTGCAAAACACAGAGTGTATAATCGAAACACACACCAAAAAAAAAAAAAAACTCAGACAATTTTCTGCAAAAATAACAGCTGACTGGCCTCACTATAGGTACTCAAACTAGTGGGACACTGCCACATTTTTGAGCCCAGAATCTTTATACCAGTTCTTCAGAGTTTTGTTTTGTTTTGCCTTTTTTTATGGGAATGTCCTTAAACATCATCAGAAATTGGTATTTTAATGCTGAAAAAATAGGTCGGAGCAGAAGATAAACAATTGCAGCATATGTTCATCCCCATAAAAGAGACAGACTATTTTATCTTGGATGTTGGACTAGATGGTCTCCAGAGGTTCCTTCCAACACTAACTATTCAGTGACTCTATTCTGTGATCTGCACACCCTTTCCTCGAATGCAAGGGCAGTCTTATGCTTTTATCCCAGCCTTCTCTGGGGAAAAGTAACAATTCTCAAAGTTATATAAATCACTGCTGGTTAATCAGTGCCTTCCAAAACACAAAAACAATATCTGGTGGAAAACACATATTTTAGACATATAAGAACATGCTATAAATGTATCTAACATAATAGATTACAACCTATAAACCACTTAAACATATGTAGTTAATAGAATAAAAGTTTATGTGCATGGTGATCTGACCTAAAGAACAGCCTGATCTTAAACATCCTGATCTCTACTGACAAAAGGTTACTGAAACTGATTTAATAAATGCACATTTCCTATAGGAAATGATCTCCTATAGATAAATATTTGCTTTTCCAGAGACAGTTCTTAAAGAAAGGAACATAGAGACAGTTCTTAAAGAAAGGAACATGAATATCAGTGAAGTATTAAAAGTACAGAAGGCCACTTCAAATCTATTTCAACCTTTGCAACTGACCACTGAAAAGACCTGTGCTTGAGTTTTTCTTTAGTTCCTTATAATTGTTTTTCTGCATTTCTGGGTTTGGGTTTTGGGTTTTTTTTTTAAGTTCAGTTGCATGATTTTAGCAGCCAATCTTTACACTTAATTGTCAGAGAAACATTCAAATAGCTTCCCATCTGCACCCACCACTAAGTGACTCCAAATACATACTAGAAAAAGTAAAAGCAGGATTAAGTGGCATTTGAAGGACCAAAGGAGGGGTTTGTCAATCCAAGTTCTAGAATGATGACTAACCGTGTGAAACCAGAACTTGACAATTGGTGCGTTGTAGAACTCATAGATTTTTCTAGTTCCAGGCAGGTTTCCTTGTCCACCATCTGTTCGGCTTTCATCAGATTTCTGAACAGCCTTTTCCACGTCATAACCCCTCTTTAAAAGAAAACAACATTGTTAAAGTAAGAAAAAATGGTCTATAATTCCAGAAGTAGTGTTGTTTCAGAGGGAAGACAGACACAAATGTCTGAACTCTGTTCTGAATACACCAACCATTAAAGTAGCTTGGTTTTGTCTGGTTATTAATATCTCATTTGTAATAATCAACATGCACTGTGTGAAAGACGCTCTATATGGCACAGCTATGCTGTCTGTATATTTTTTAATAATATTTTGTATAAGAGTATTTAAGGAAAATCAGCAGCCTGGACTTTTGCTAAAGACTAATAGATAAAATTTAAAAGTTAATGTTAAGCAGAACATGTGTGAGCACTTTTTCTTTGCTGCCTCAGCTAGGACTGCTCCCTTCCTTCTCTAGAAATACATGTGAGGCTGTGAAGGGCTTTCTCATTATGGTCAGCACAGAAGTGGCATCCAGGAGAGATGAAGTAACTTGTACCAAGTTCACTTAAGTCCATACCCAAACTAGGGTCCTAACCCATACTTCTGGAGAGAACTGGCCCCAGCCATTTCATTCCACCTGATGAGCATCTTCTCACTCCTCAGAACTGCACTGTGGTAAACAAACAGACTCTGGCACACAAATGACTGATCTTCAGAGACTAACCAAAGTATCTTTAGGGCTGACTGGGCACTGCTCCCCGTGATACCATAACTGGTGGAAGTCTTGAGACTGAGGTACATGAGACATTTCTGCCTTGCTTTTAAACTCCAGCATCAGGATGGTGGGAGGCAGGAGAATACTCATAATGACCTAAAAGAGAGACACAAGATTAATTAAGCAGTGATAGCATAAGCCTAAGGCCACAATCAGCTGTGCCAGGTGCCAGCCCAAACCCAGTGCAATTCCACTGCCTGGGGAAGGCGTCACTGGTGCTGGGAATCTGTATCACAGTCTGACAGCCTCTCTAGATTTGTGCTGCTCTTGGCTGATTTCTGTCCTTGAAAAGTGTCATTGTATCTGGGCATGCTTTCAATACCGCTCCCTGTGTGTGGAAAGCATCCTTCCCACCAGCAGCTCTGCCAGGGAACAGGTAATGTGGGGAAGCAAGAGCAGGTGAGGAAGGACTGAAAAGTGCTGGAAGAACGGGAAGAGCAACAAAAAAATCCTTCATCCCGATGTTATCCCACACATGCTTCTACAAAGAAATAAAACAGAAGCAAGTACTGTTTTGCCTCCCTCCCTTATTTTTGTTTCCCCAGATGTTCACATCCCAACATATGCTTAAGCACAGCTGTCTGAAGCTGTATTAGCCATGTTCATAACCAAAAAAAACCCCACATATTAAGCATCTAAAGAGAGCCTAAATGGCTCAGAAAAAAACAGACCAGTGGTACCTTAAACCAGGAGTTCTTGCGCGTCTTGAGGCGTCCCATCCACATGTCGGTGAGCAGCATCTGTGTGCACGTGTGGGACACGAGGGGCCGCAGCCTCACGGACACCGCCAGCTTTAGGCAAGTGGAGTTGCTCCAGTTTTTCAGTTCATAGGTCAGCAACTTCATGGCCATCTGTTCATTTTGTTTGAATGCTTTGTCCAGCACATCTAAGGCAAGCTGCCCAAATTCCCTAAAGCAGAAAGGAATTAACAATCAATATAACAGGGATCAGTCCAAACTCAGAGTTACAGCTGAAAAGAGGTTGCTGAATACTCTGGTAACTGTGAATACTCTGGTAACTAAACTTCAGCTATCAATCTCAGTAAGCATGCCTTCTCCCATTTTTATCACTGCTTTATCAACATACCTAGTGAAAAACAATTTGGTGTGTAAACCTAACAGTTCAGTCCTAATCACAATGTTTAGGGCCATCCTGTTTTGTCATTTTTTTATTTGCTTTGTTCCTAATCTTAGTGATTAAGATGGATCCTATGAAGCTCTTTGTATTTGCTTCAACCAACACATTCATTATCACTGTGGGCAAACATTGCAGCCAGTTGCTGTTTGGACTGACTTTAAAACACCTCTGCAGAGAAGACTCTTAAAGGAAGGTACATACCTGCCTTCAAATTAAGATTTGGAGTGGCATACAAAATAACAAAGTAAGGTTTACTGCACCTGAATCTTAAGCATGAAATCTACAAAGCAGAAAATATCACACTGACAAGGAAAACTACCAGAAAACACTAAACGGAAATTACAAACTCAAAGAAAGTTCCTTTTCATTCAATCAGGTATTTCACTTTCCACTTAGTCTTACACAGAGCAGGATTTAAGCACTGATTTTGGTTTGCTCGTTACTACTTGTAGATTTCAACAGTCCAGCACCTATGTGCCACATAGCTTTTTAACAAATTGAAGTGGAAGAGAAGCTGCAAGGGAAATTTCAGCTTTTCACTTGACCATTTAGCAGATAATGACCCATACATTGCTCACCTATATTTTCAAATATGCATCTAGGTAATACGCAAATCGGTTTCCTTTAACTCTCCACCACACTAAACACCAGCACATAGATCCATTATATAGTATCAATAGTGAGTATCTGAAAGTACTTTATTTAAACTCCATGATCCATGACATCGCTAACTTTACTAACTCTTAGCAGATTAAGGCAGCATGTAACCATTCTCAGCACCAGAGAACTTCAACTGAAACGAAGGGAGAACTCGTACTTTGAATACTTCTTGAGCTCTTCTGAAGTGTCATCGACCATGTTGCTCTGTTTAGCTTCATGTGCCATTGCTCTGTAGAGTTTACAAGCAACAACAGCTTTGACCATGGCTTCCTCTCCATGCTGCCAGAAGAACATAGCCATCTTCTGTCTTTTCATTAATACTGCCCAAACCAGGAGGTCATTATAGGGGTAGGTGAAGCCAGTTGACTCATATTTCTCCTCTTTTGATTTCTTCTTATACTTTGGGAAAGGGCTGGATCTTTCCTATAAATTTGTTAAAAAACAAATAAAAGGGGAAAAGAAAAAAGTAAAATAAAATCCTGGTGAATGGTTGCACTTCAGATAAATGAAAATAAAACTGCATGCAAATCTGAATTGCAAGTAGCAAACTATTTGATAGCTATATACATTTAGGTCATAAACCACACCTAGGACGGTGTTCAGATTATCAATGCTAAGAAGCTGGTAACATAACCGAAGGAAATGAAGGAAAAATACACCTTGTTCTGCACCCATGCCTTTCATAACTTCCCTTTCTGTAGTGTTGGGCACTCTACAAACCCCATGATACTCCATGCTTTTACTCTCTTTTTTATATGGGTCACAATAGAAGAAAAAGTAAACAGTAGACTGAAATAAGTATCTTAGATACGTAAAGATTATTTTTTCTGTCTGTCACACTTGTAATGCAAATGCTATACATTTGTATCTGGGTATTTCTTGGTGAAAGGTACAGGAAAAAATCTTACAGATATAAGTGAAGAAGTCTCAGTGCTATCACGGGTTCACTTTGGCTGTGACTAATTCCAACACAGCCATTTAAATTCATTTTACTTTATGTTTTGTCAGATAGATAGATAGATAGTTAGATATGAATGCCAATCTTTGCTCTTCTGTCATTCTTTCTCTGAATGTATCTCTTCTTAACAGTCTTACATTAGCACTTGAATTAGCCAATCATGATAAAGCATTAGGAAAGTCAGAAAACCCCTGTATTTCTTCCAAATTCAGGAGAGTTTTCACACATACTTGATACCGAGAACTTTGGTGATAATACATCTCAGTGAATTAAAGCCCTTAGCAACTAAAGGATGGAAGTTAAAAAATTACCATGGGGCCTGAGCTTGATTTCACCAATAAAATTGCAGGACTCATACTTCATGATCAGTGAGCAGTAAAGCTGCAATTTAAGTAGAATTATAGAAACTAAGAGCCTGATCAACATGTCTAAAATTTGTCAATAAAATTATTATCAGCCTGATATGTCCTAAACAAAGTCTAGAATAAACAATTATATTACCTTGTATTTGTAAGGCTGTGCAGTTCTGAAGAACTGAGAATGCAAAGTACTTTCAGTGGATCCCATTCCACTATCCATCTGATTACTCTGATAAAAGGAATGAGACAGGCTTTGAGGCAAGCTGGAGACCACCCTCTAGATCCAAAGGCAAACCATAAAACACGAGGAGAGAAATACAAATTAGAAATAAAGTTTGCTGGTACTTGCTGATTGCAATAGTGCATGTAGAAACTGATGTTATTCAAAAACTAGTGAGTCAAAAATCACCATAACTACCACTGAAGCTTATACCTTCAAGGAAGAAAATGGCCTGTTTCGCATTTCAGTTAACAAATATATATTTTTCTGAGTCTCTGAATTCAAAAGGATGATTTTCCACACATAGCGTCCATGAATTGCAACAAACAGGGTTTCAACAAATGGAATCACCCAGTCTGAAAGCTCTTCTGAGTGCCAACCTTTATAAAACATGCCATAAGCAATTTGAAAGACAGAACTTTTTGCTGATAATTTCCTTTGAAGGATTGCACATCCAGCATCTCTGTAAACTTTGTTCAGTGTTGGCTAGGAGGGAAGTATGCTAACAGCTGAATCACTAATGCTCTTCCCAACAATTCCTAGTTACATGATTATGTGGTTTCACCTATCACTGTTAAGGTCATGCCTCATTAGGAAAGAAGGAAAAGTGTTAGAACTGCTCACATCTTTTTAAAGTACTATGTTAAAAACTAGTGTTAAAAACACACAGAAAGCTCTGTCTCTCTGTTTCTATTCAGTCCAAGTTACAGGTTTCATTATTTCTTCTTATTTTCCCGGATCATTATGAGATTCTTCTCTTAGTCAGGGAAACATTCAATGGGGATGAGAGGGTTTTTTTTTTATTTTTTAACACACGGAAGTACTTACATGTCCAATTGTACTCCAAAAACTGGGATCATTCTTATGCAGCAAATCTGCACCTTCTGCAATGTTGGGAATGACTTCCAGCTAATCTATTAAGAAGTTTAGGCTGTTTTTAAGTTACTGATTTTGGGAAACCAATAGGGAGAATGCTGACATGCCCGAGGTCTACTTCAGGGCATGTGGAATTTAGTACTTCTGTGAGGTGGTTCAAGTGCAAGAAGGAAATATGTAACTGCTTAAAAAAAGGTAAAATGGTGGTTGGCACAGTCTTGTCCTTACTGATGGATGCTAGACAAAATGCAACCCAGATACTGGACACAAAGGTAAATTTACTGAACTAATAAATAATTCAACAACCACTAATAGTCTTGGGGATTTGCAACCTCTCTACAGTTCGCAAACAGAGAAGCATGGCATACATTTAAATTATACTATTCAGACAAACCAGGATGACAACATGAGCTATTTTCAGGTGTCACATTTTGGCTTTTCTTGGTGGCCAGTGTTTTGGAAGAAGCTACCTTGTGTTTTCTGTAGAGATCATTGTAGAGGATTCGGAAACGCTTCCTTGTGTAGCTGCTCCGGTAAGCCTCACCGAGGAGGTTCTCTATCACTAGTCCAATGTCAATCAGTGATATCTTGTAATCCAAAGAAAGGCTGTTCTGAAACACCAAATGTCACAAACATTTCACGATGCTGTTATATGCAACATCCAACCATGTCATAGCCCTCCTATTGCAAGGGAAAATCTGGAAAAGTGTGCATCTGTCAGGAAACTGAACACATTCATTACGCATACGGAACTCTTTCTAGAAAAGAGCGGGAAATGCAATGCCTGCAGTTCACCATACCCACATTGCATATCTTGCAATGTTCACAAGATCAGCTGCATCCAACAGTGAGGATAACTGTTCTTCAGGACAAGCACCAACAGCAGAGGATAAAAACCTTCTCATAACAAGAGAATACTAGCATGGTATGATTAAACACTTTGATTAACTAAAACTGAAGAAGTAGCTGAAGCATGTATTTAAGCTGCATAATTCACAGAGACTGGAAATATCTTCTTGAGGCTCAAGATTGCCTTGACAACTAGGACAACAGCAGTACATGCAGTAGCTCTACTTTCTGAGTATCTCACCTATTCTGCTTAAAGCACCAGTTTCCATCTTACCTCCACTGTCCTTCCAAGATCCAAGGTTTGTGACAAATTCTCTGAAGAATAGATTCTCTTCCATGCAGATTTTTTAAATTATTGCTAAAATCTTAAACTGCAACTCTCTGAAGTGAAAAATGGGCCTGTATATAAATGGGATCAGAGATGTTATGTATTCCTGGCAGTGTATGCCTTTCAGACTGTGAAAAGTATTTTTCTTCATTGGACTGAGGGTGTTTTTTCTATATACTTCAGTAGCAAGCCTCAGTACAGTCAGCTAAGGCCAGCTAGCTCCAGGTCACTGAGAGTTAGGCAAATATTTTTGAATACCTAAGCCTGATGATACTTCTGCACTAATCCCCATCTTTCATGTCATCAGAGCAGACTGAAATGTATCTTCATCCAATCGCAGCAGCATCAAAGGTGTTCACAGTAACAGAGAAAATATTCTGAACTCCAGGGTCACATTGCTCTGCTGACTGTCCCAACTACAGTGTCACCATATTTAATCAGACTGCAACTGCAAAACCCATTCACAGAGCACTTATATGTAAGAAGCTCAGGTGAAAAAGGATTTTCAGCATTTAGACCTATTTGCAGATCCGAAGTTTAGCTTACACAAAGGCAGGGAAAGTTTTGAAATTGTGCAGACCTTTTTTACAGTAATTCCATTACTGTATATCAGGTGCCAAAAGCTTCTCTTTAGATCACACACTGGGTTTTCCCAAAGTGTCCTGAGATACATAGACAAATACATATGTGGATTTTAGGGAAGCGATCGTATCAACCACTCCAGTGAAGAAGAGAGTTTTCTCAGCCTAGAGTGTTTTTTCAAGATTTAGACCTTTCAACATATAGATTCCAGGTTTATAACATAAATTAGATCTTGAATATGTTCATCAGTATGGAAAAACTCAGAAAAGAGTTTCTAATGGAGACCAGGATACCCTACATCTATCTAAAGAACCATAAATGAGATTGACATGGAAGACACCCACAATAACAAAATGATACCTCGAATCCAACAGAACTCCGCAAACAGTCACACTTACCATTTCATTTTATCTTAGCAATCACACCCTGGAATAATTAGCCAATTAGTCTAGATTTGGATCTAGGAATCTCCTGCGTTGAAGTCTAGATGCATAAAGAACAACTCATCCCTTCCTGGCTAAGCAATGCTGTGAGGAACAACGGATAACAGAACTGTGGAATAAATTAATGATGTATCTGAATAACAAGGCTGCTACTAAATCACTGATGGAACCAGTGCCCCATGCAGCAGTCATCCACTGCCACCTTCTGCTCTCCTAGGCAATGCAGCACATCCAAGTATTATCTCTTGTCACAGTATCTTTTCATTAGTGCTCTAACAAGCAAAGACTTTAACTTTGGTGTAAAAATAGAAAACCTTAATGCAATGAGCATAATCACTGCACTAATTCACTAAGTCTTTTGTACAATCACTTCAAAATGTCAATTTAGTAATGTGAGAAAGAGAGTCTGATCTGGATGAACTGCCTGGCTTTGAAATTAAGGTACAGGACCCTTGGGAGCCTCAGCAGCAGTATGTTGGTTAATTGCTTAGGGGGTCAGTGGAATTAAGATTAAATCATTTAGGAGATATAGGACAGTAGTAATGAAGCCATCACTTCTATTACCAAAATTCTACTGTATTATCTAAGAGCAGCTTGCCAATGGACACTGAAGTATTCTAGCATTTTTGTCCTCAGCCTTTCCTATGTCTGTTACCTGTTTCACATCTCGAACTAGATGGTGTAAAAGTAGATTTGACGGTCCTTGTTTCTGTGGTGTGAATAGAAAAGACAGTAAACAAACATGTCACTCTACACTAGAAAATCAATACAGTATAAGAAAGCAGCTTAAAAAATTTACAGAATAAACTACTGTGATTCAAACTCTCCCCACTCTACCCACAAATCTTTTCAAAAAGACTTCAACATCAATCAGCAACACCTTTACTATCTTAAATCTTGACTTATTCTAGATGGAAGCTGATATAGCTTTGGTCTAAACAACACACCATTTTCAGAAAGGTAAGCATGTATTACATATCAGCTTAAAATCTGAACATATTTCTCATCAGCTTCCAATGAGTACTCAATCTAGGTCATGACAGTGAATCAAAAATAACAACCTGGTACACCATTCCCAAATACCCACATTACAATCAAAAATAACCAAACCCATTAATTTCCCTCTTTTTTTTTTTTTCAAAAATCCTTCATAAAAACATGGCCTAATCATCACACCCCTTAAGCAAAAGAGTATGGTGTCCAGGCTTTCATATCTGAAGTGGTACACTGGGATTTCAAGTACTCACTGTATTGTAGAGTTCTTCCAAACGAGATATGGTAAGAAAACGGTGCATGTTCACTCCATGTTCTATTAACAGTTTCACAAAATCCACACGATCCATGACTAAAGCATCCAGCATTGCCTGTTCCAAGGCACCAACCTCCAAATGGACAGTGTTGAAGGAAAGCATCAGAAAATTACTTTTGGAAAAAAATAAAACATTCCTGGAGCTAGTAATCTCTCCACCACAATGACTTGTCCCTATGTATATTTAAAGTGGAAACACAAAACAAAAATATGCTGGAGGAAACATCTGTGTAAAAAGCCAATAGAGGGGAAGAAAAACAGTTTTCATAAACCCAACATCTGTAGAGACTTCTGCACATGTAACTTTACAACCGGACTCTGATAATACTCTGATTCTTTACTCTGTAATTCACGTCAGAAGATAAAGTATGATAATGCAGGGCACAGAGGGAAGCCTTTTTTTTAAATTTTTTTTTTTGACACATGACAAAAGCTATTTCAAAGTACCATAGAGAAGACTCTGTAGAACTGCAAGTTCCTTAAAGCAAACTTTTTTCAGCTATGAGAGAGAATGTGTGTGAGAATAAACTCCCGCAAAGGAATCATGAAGCAGAGACCTACCTACAAGCAGTGTCCAAGTGGTAAAAGTACTCTACTCATGACATTTGAACAGAGCTCAGCAGGGCTTACATATGCAAAATGGCAAAGGAGTTGGACGTATGAGGTTCATATAAACCCATATAAAGTTCTTCTACAGAACACATGTGCACAGGAAATGCAGCAGGGTAAGCAGAATGAGAAGGCTGGAGCACTGATGGGGCAGGTGCTAGTGCTAAATTGAAAATAGTACATTCCATGTCTATATTGAGTTTTGACAAAAATTATGTTAAAAGACGACCAATAAATATTATAGAATTCTTACACGCAAAAAGAAAACTTTTGCACTGATCCTGAATTATTGGGTTTTCTTCCAGAAATATCTGAGAGTGACTGGACATTCTTGCACTAAATTTCTTCTAACAGTCCTTGAGCTGGGAGCGTGTCTGAAGAGGTCAGCAGCCCTTTGGTAATTATTAGAATGGTATTCTTTGGTCTTTGAGTTAGAGTTGACATTTAAACAGAAACACAGCCACAGCTGGTTATAACCTTAACCTTCTAAACTTCTAAGACTAGATTTCTAAAAAGGAATGGTCATTTCTAAAATGAAATTATGACTTCTAAAAAGAAATGATACGTACGTAATTTTACATGTTTCCTTGAAACACTTAAGTAGACAGAAATATTATAAGAGCCCACAGACAATGACCTAAAAACTGCTCCTTAAATATTTAACTCAAAATTTGAACACACAACTGCAATAACACTGCAGAAGCTGTAGCCCCTGACAATTGGAGGTCTGGCAGTAACTGACAAAGGGTTGCTTCACTTTAATTAAGAAAGCAACTAAGTTAAAGGTTAGCTTTAAAACTATCCTTGTACATTTTCTTTTTTTTTTTTTCAGTGCACAGAAAAGTTTGGGGTTTTTTTTTCCCTGCTTAGAAAAGAAAAGCATTCAGAAGTCTATGGCATCCTAATTTTTGCTTGGAGAAACAGCAAGAGATGTTAGGCTTGTTTATTATGAGATCTTTAAATCTTATGTGAAGGGGAGAACACAATTATTATTTGACAATGGCTTTTCATTCAAAATAGTGCTGAACATTGTGCTGAAATAGATATGAACAGACACATCTATTTTTTTCAATCATATCAGAAGCAGAAGAATGGGAGTAGGGGGACTGCCAGTGGATCTGTAAAGACAGAGGATGACCAGGTATAAAAGAAACACTTAAGGCTATTGTAGACATAGCAAACTAATTTCTTGCCCTACTGCTTACTACTGAACAAGCTGGGAAAGTCCTGTATCAAAGTTGTTCTCTATGGTAGCAAAATCTGAGGAACTGTGTCTAATTGAAGTATCAGTGGAAAAGATTATAGAAACCATCCATGATGTGGTAGTGGCAAATTGCCAGGACCCTATGCTATTCACTTTAGAGTTTCCAGAGAACTGAAGTACAGCTGAAATCAGCCCCTTTAACATCAGCAACATAGACAGTAGATATGCAAATTGTTAAAAAGAACAGGTTGTCAAAGTATGCCATATCAATACAATTGGGACTTTGTAAGGGCAAATAGAAGCACAACAATAACAACATGAAAAAATACAGCAGAATAAGTGGAAGCAAGGTAGTTACTTCGTAGATAGAAATGAGAATTTTGGCAGTGACAGTCAGAAGAAAGTTCTAGTGGATCTATCTTCTGCAATCATGAATATAAACTGGATATAAGTTAGAAACATCTTTAAAAGGCATAGAGCCTATTAGAATTTATCCTTAAGTTAATATAGAACATCTGTAAAATAATAGTTTTTCCCTAAATGTCTAAATGAGAATATTGAGTGCTGATCTACCTATCCCAAAAGACAACTTTTACATCTGAAAATTCAAGTACACAGAAGAGCAGGAAGTACTGTCAAAAATATGGAAAAACTGAATTGATATTCACCTTGGAAAAGCCAGGAGTAAAGAGGCTGAAGCGCTCAATAGTTCCCTAAACCCTTCTGTGTTGAAGAGGTGGGGATCAGAAAAATTTTATTAATTACCCCACACACAGAATCATAGAATCACTTAGTTGGGAAAAGATCTTTAGATCATCAAGTCAATCAGCAAAGCTAACACTGACAAATCCACCACTAAACCACCTCCATATATTATGCAATATGGAAAATATGGTCTGGTGATTAAAAAAAACAGGTCTCTTCTTGTGGCAAACAACCAGCTATGGCCACTCAAATATATATATACACAACTGCCCGTTTTTCAAAATTTACATTTTAAAGAAGAAAACACACTTGGGACTGAAAACATCAACCTTGTAATTCTTGACAGGGAATTAAAGAGTACTTCTGGGAAGCACATCTTGGACCATTTTATTTCTTGAAGAAAATATTAATTCATATAACAAATGGAAAAAATGTGTTGAGGCACATAGAATTTTAGATTTATCATCTACAGAAATCTTCTTATGTACACAAAAAATTCACTTATGGAGGGTTATATTTAAATACTGGATTACCTATAAAAACTTGAAAACCATAATTTAAATTTTAATTTAAATTTAATTTAAACTTAATTAATTAATTAATTGATTAATTGATTTATTTAATTGCTACTGTATGCTTGTTCACACACATGTAGCTAATGCAGGTTTAAATCATGGCTTGCCTTCTGTAGGGACCTAAAGAATGCACTTAGCTGTCCCAAAACACTGTCCTGGTAAGATAAGCCACCACAACAGAACCTGAGATAAGCATAAATGGCACAGCAGGAAAGAGTTTATTCAAGGCCTAATGGAGGTAAAGGTTTAGTTAGCATTTGGACAAAAATTTCCACTGTGGCAAACTGTGAGAAAGGAAGCAAGTGCTTATCTGCATGCCAACTTCAAGTTATGGGATTGAGATTTCCCATATGGGAACAGCACATCCTGTTAGTACCCGGGACTTTGCCTGTGTAAAAGTGGTACCTCCAGAAGAACAGCTCAGGGACACCCCTCTGAAGACCAGGGTGAAGGATAACTAACAGGATACTGCAGGAATCCATGAGGTGGTATCTTTTGTTTAACCTCTCTCTCACTGTCTTGCTCTCCCCCCTTCTCATACCTCACATTTAATGTTATAAAAATCTCCACTATTGAGTATGGTCTCTTTTACACCTTAAGTTGAGCACAGACATCTCTTATAATTGGATCATAACTCTCTCATTGCAGCTATTCCTAAGAAACAATATCTAAAATAATGACATTACTTTCTGTTTGACCTGGTGATTTACATTGGGATTTCTGCATTTCTGTCTAGAGCTAGGAAAACAGATGCAACAACCCTTTGGAGTTTATATCTTTGGAAAAAAAGAGTATACTAAGCTACAATGAAATATCCCTAACTACCACTGATTGCCAACACAGGCTTGAAAAATACATATCCAGAAGTATCACTGAAACTACTTGGAAAAGCTCACGGCAAAACCAACATTATGATATAATCTCTTCTCTGGAAAAACAAATGTGATCTGATGCACTGTGTAGTTCAACACTTCACTATTTTAAGGATGATGCCCCTCCAAAATCAAAGCAGATTACAGAAGACTGAGTCCAATCATCAAACTACTGCTTAATTAAACCTTGACAAATGCAAATCATGAAAAATTAGTCACCAAAATGAAGTGTAAAGATATGGTGGGAAATAACAGGTAACAGTACCTTCCAGTGCTGTCCATAAACCAGTATGTGTTTCTTGGCAATGTCTAGCTGGTTCCAGGCCAGTGCCAGATCTAGCTGATCTGAAGCAGACATGCTCGTACCTAGCAGGCAGTAAGGGATCTATCAGTTTTCACACATTTATGTTACTCCCTTACTGTTAAAGATAAGTCTGTGAGATGGCATGCCAGATAAAAGCAGGCCATATTTTCCAATACCTTTCAAGAGTGCCGTCAGAATTGCCAAATCAACGTCCTGCTCATCTTCGGACTCCGCATCAAACACGGTTATCTGTTAGAATTGCACAAGTACACTATTTGAGGTGAGGCAAAGAAGCCTGTAGTTATTTCTTCTTGGTATGGGCTGTGCTAGATTAAATCATACACATTTCAACACAAACAATGGCAAGGGTCCAGAGGCAGTTTTCCTTTGTTTCAGATAGAAAGTGCACAATTTTGGTTTTTAATGCAATGGCACCCCAGGAAAACTGGAATAAACCTGCTATAGGAGTCTACTTGAGTCTGTTTCCTTTTGATTAATCTCTAAACCTAAGAAATGTAAAAATGCAATATTGTTGATATTCACTCAGTTCTCAGCTAGAAAACAGACACTCAAATAAAGTAGAACAAAACATACTAAAAATGTATTGTGTAGTTTCCATTTTAGTGATTATTAGTACAATTATCATTACTTGCCTGTATACTGGGAACTCCATCATATTTGAAATGTGACAGGCTGGCAAAGTAACTGGAAAAGGGGAAACATAACTAACATTTTTTAAAAGGATAAAAAGAAAGACCTGGGAAACTTCAGGCCAATCCATTTCAGCACAATCATGGAGCAGATCCTCCTGGAAACTAGGTTAAGGCACATGGAAAATAAGACCAAATTTACCATTTGTTGATTGCAAATACAGTTTACTCAAGTGCATGGCCAGCTGCTGGAGGGAGGGAGGGGATTTCCAGTTACTAGCAGTGTTTCAGAGACAAGTTCTAGCACAATTTTGTTGTGAGTAGAATAATGGAAGGAAACCTTTCTAAATTATAAATAAGACTCTACTAGAGAAGAAAAAAATATAGGAATTACTTGATATTTCTTGTGGAAACAAAGATATTTGGTCTTTTACTAAAATCAGAAAGGCTCCCATTTAATTAACAATGGCTGAAACTGAAACTTGAGAATTTAACTAAACAGGCTCTGTAGAGCTACTCAATATAGATATTGGCACAGACACATTTGTGTTGTCTTTAACGCCAGATATAACACCTGTGCTCATGCCAACCCACCAGAGAAAGAGCAAAAAGGGTAACAGGAAATGAGGACTTCCTAAAATCAGCACATGAACCCTACTCACAGACTCTCTGTGTTTCATGCATTCCATCAAAACATGAAATAGATGACTGGACTGCTTCTGTTCCAATCTAAATAAGTTCTGAATCATCATTAAGATCTCTTCCTTCACCTGAGGGCACAGATCCCTGGAAAACAGACATATAATCAATGACAATTATATTTTAGAGACTTCTTACCCACCCAAATTACACTTCAGAAAAGATGAAACGAAGGAGAAAAATCCTTTTTTTTCCTACTTCTCCCTTGACTTAATATGTCTTTCAACACAAAGCAGTTTTCCCATAACATAAATTATTAATCACATACATATTTGCTATTGAAAATACAACATATCAGTAAATTAACAATTTTCAAAGAATTTTCCATGAACACAGAGCTAAAACTCACTACAAGTGATTTCTCTTTCTTTCAATAAAGAAAGAAAAATAGCTATAAAATGAAATTCCTTACTATTTGTTGATTAGACTTTTTATCTTCCCATTTATTTCTCTAATGTCTTTCTGTTAACCATTCCATTCATATTTTAGGGTTTTTTTTAAATGGAAGGATTTTTTTAAAATATCATAAATATAGGGAAAAATGCAAGTGAAGAAAAATGTTCTCAAACAACACACTAGGGGTAAATACCACATATACAAAAGTATATTCAGAAAAGACAATATGTAAACAATGAGAATATAAAATTTATTAAATAGTTCATTTCCTTAAATGGGAGTGAACCCAGGGCACCTCTTTAAAAATCAATTTTATATCTAAAAAGATATTTGAAAAGCTTTTACATGTAATATTAATTGGTTATGCAAACGTATATTTTTATGTCCAGTTTGGATGCAAAATTTTCATGAGGGTAGGTTCAATAGAGCCTGCAGCTGAAACTGGGCTGCTGGTGATGTAGCCACCTTGACAAGGATGAGAAATCTGGGCTACCACTTAGTCTTCCTTCTACTGCAGCCTGAGGCTCCTTCCTGAGCAGTGAACCCCACCTCTAGTCTCAGAACTTTTGTACAATCTAAATCCAAGCCCACAAACAGAATATTGATAGCTGGAGACATGGCTGAGCTGAAACAATAGCAAAGACTCTGGGGGTCATCTATGAGTGCGTCTCACCAAAGGTGAGAAATTTCTTTACTCAGAGTAGCTACCTGCAGTTTTCTGTCTTCAAAAAAGCCATAGTGAATTTGGCAGATTAATTATCTCAGCACCAGTTTGAGGCAGGGAGGAAAGAAACTCCATTCTCCCATCACAGAAGTTAAAGCTGGCGAATAGACCAGAGCGGCATCATTACTATAAATTATGAGAAATTAGGAATTATCTCAGCAGTTTTGAGACAGGGGTTTGCAGGTGCCTGCCAGCATGACAGACCCGGGAGGAAGTGCATGATGGCATGATGATGGCATGATGATGGCATGATGATGGCATGATGATGGCGTGATGGCAGTACGGCATGACGACGGCACGATTGTTACTCACCCCGTGTCACCCGTGTGCTTGTGCGCAAATGCCAGGATATCTGCAGCCCGGCCAGTGCCCTCGTAGACCACCACTGGGACAGCTGGGCTGGCCCTCATGTACTCCCACACCATCAGGATCACATTGGGGCCTCCTCCCAGCACCAGCCCCACTACGGGTACGCCTTGGCCCATTCCTGTTCCAAAACATGCCTAACCAGTTACAAACAGGTCTCAGTCACACACACAAAAGTCAAAACATCTGGGGAAAAAATACTTATACATGGTTCAACAGAGAGCAAATAATTCCTTCACCATCTGTAAATTGACTTCCATCTTTTAAGACTTTCTGAAAACTTCTTTAACCAGATCAAAAAAGACCATGAAAAAACTGTAAATGTCGGGAAGAAAAAAACATCCTTCTAAATATCCCTCTTCCCTTTATAATAGTTGTCACAGGCAAGGACATTTGAAACATGTTCAGTAGCCATGTATTTACCTACATGCATAGAAAAGTAATCAGGTATTTCTTCAGAGACTCTTTCAAGTGTTACATCAGCAGGGCAGATTTTTTTAAAAAACAGAAATTAATTTAAAGTTTAATGCATGAGAAATGGAAGTGAAAGCCTGACTTGCAAAGGCCCATACCAAGAAAATATAAGAGTCCTAGTAAGAAGCTCTATACATGAACATGTTAAAAATTGGATTGGTTTCTAAGTTTGTCAATTCTATCATGTGAGCAGATAAAGGAAGCAATATCAACATCATAATACTAATGCCTTTTTAATGTACCCCAAGATTTGAATGACCAGGTAAGAGTGAACTTCCACAAGTAATTTGTACAATCTAGTGCATAAAAGGAAATAATTGTCTATGTAATAAATATTTATTTATTATTATTATTATTATTTGTTTAATATTTTACTATACTATACTTTACTGTAACTCATTTACTCTACAAATGGTGGAACTAACACAATCTGTCAAACATTGGCTAAAGGTTTTACTTTTGCAACCACTCTTCAGTGCTGTACTTGAGGAGGTCACAGGCTTGCAATAGAGAAGAGTGATGAGGGCAAAAGTAGTTAACATGGTAAAAAGTATTTGAATTCCACTGAATGTAACAATCTTTCCATCTCACAAAATGCTGAGGAAGTATCTGGTGACTCAAGAAAGAGTGACCACATAAAACTGTGAAGTGAGCAAATGCTCAATATTTACGAAATAATCTGAGTCATTTAGATGTCTCTACAACAGAGAAACTCATTTGTGAGTTCATCCAAATGCATAATGCTTTATAAAATGCTGTCCTTTTTCATTTTCCTGAGTTTTAGAGTTCAAGACACATGCAATTAATAACATTTGACCTCAGTTAAAGCTATGGCAAGTCATGATGTACAATATGTAACATGAAATGTCAAGTACCTCCCCATCTTTTAGGATATGTTTTTCTGTCATAAACCCGATATGCCACAGCAATACTCACTTATGTGAATTTTTTGAAGTGATATGTACTTCTCCAAATTCCTCCTGAGCATCATTTCATTCCCATACTTTCCTACTGTCCCATCATCTGCCATTAGAAAATGAGAATGCATGCTGTTGAGCGTACTCAGCTTGCTGAGTGGGTTACCAAGAGTCTGGTACAGGCAAACTACCTGAGAAAACCAAAACAAAAATGTCCTCAAAGAAACCAACAAAATACGACAATTTATGTTGTCTCACTTGTATGTATTTCTTCATCACAGTGTGGCTGTTTGAAATTCTCCATCATGTTTTTTGAGCTACTCAAACATTTGATTCTTAGCATTTGATTATTAACAGCAACAAACGCATACTTAATACCTCAGAAAACACTTCTGATTAGCTTTGCAATCCTTAGAGTCACTGCCTGACATTCTTTGCAACAGCTGGAACACCACACATAGTTTCCCTGGGTTGTATTCCCATTAAAAATACGTCAGCTAACATTTATTAGGAATGATTTTATCTTACTACTTAAGTACTTTTAGACACTTGAGTAGATTATGACTTCACATAAAGTCATAGTTTGTGAATATAAAATAGAGTGTGAATAAAATAATACACATATTAATAGCTTATTTATGTACACTGCTAACTTGACTGTTCATTCTGAATCTTAATATAGAAGAACATAATTTACAGCCACAAGAGAGTTGCCTACATAATAGCCTACAAAATTTAAAAAAGGAATGGCAATTTCCTGTAAGAAGAGAAGTATTTAAAGCTATTCATTCATACACAAAAACCAAAATACAGTGCCTCGACATGCCAAAAAATTCTGTTGCTGAGTAAAATCTAAGCCTCTATTATAGTGGAAAAAATATCAAACTAGTGAAGTTAATCTAGGAGAAAATAAAGTATGCAAGAAAACTCTAACATCCCATGAACATGAAGGCTTTTGTTATTAAAATGCATCCAACTCACGTCTTTTCCAATGAGATCCCTCTGATTCTCAATGATTCCCCATGGAGGAATCCCAATAGCACAGATCTTTCTCAGGTGTGGTGAGGCACGGCCTTTGAGTGCATCCCCCACATGCCTGGACACTCCTAAACAGATAATCAAATGATCATTCTTCTTCTATATTCAGAGACCTGCTACAGGACACCAAGAAAGGTTTCACACCACCTAATTTGTACTGTAGTTATGTTTCAATCAAAACCAAAACATCATACCCAACTTGTGTATTTGATGTATGCTTCACATCTCAGGTGTAAGTACAACTGCTTCAAACTCAGCACTTTTTTCTAATCAATAATACTCTTACATATTGCTAATGGTGCTTTTCACATCCATGAAACTTCATTAGTTACATAAATGCCCAGGACACTTCTCCTGTAAGATCACCAGATTGAATAACAGCTAAAGAAGTAAAACTTTTAGTTCAACAGTTTACTGACCCCTCTGAGTTTTTTGAGAGTAGTCCAAAGGGATTTTCAGCTACTAATAGGCTAATTAATGGATTATCCTGATCCAAAACTTTATCAATTATAAAACACAAGTTAAATTGAGCTTTGAAAATTGTTTCAAAAATACTAATCATACTCCACAGAACCTAAGTATTTTAATGAAGCAGATAAATTTACTGCAAATAAGTTCTGGCTATATGCAGAATACTCTGCTCTTTAATTAAAATATGCAGAATGCCTGTCAACAGTAAACTAACATGATCCCACTCTTTGAATTATGCACTGCTCCTTATATAAATATGGCTTCATTTTGTATTAACATATCACCAACTTTCAAATAATTTCACTCTATTTGACCTAAATGTACATGCTGTTATGCAGAGAAAAAAACACCAAAAGGAAAAGTGAAACAAAGAAAAATAATTACACTACCACTGTTGATGCCTTCTGTAATTATCCATGCTCCTGTAGACTCAGCTGCCTTCACCAGCCCTTTGCTGAAAACCTGCTTGACTTTTGAGGGAAGCTTGAAATTTTGAATGCCTCCATGAACAGAGATCACTAACTTTGGCAATTCCATCTGCCATTCTTTAACCATCAGGTGCAACAGCTGATCCAAACTGCTGTCATAAGAAAGTCTAATATACTGGAAAGGAAAATAATGGGTAAAATAAGCATCTTTTAAATACTTCAGGAGAAGAAGCTGCAACACAATACAAAGTTCTAAGCATTAATGTCCTGCAGACCTTGTGAAGGATTAGAGCTGTCATACTACCCTAACGTGGCAGCACAAAAATGCATGTGAGCAACACAGACAGCGTATCCCTAACCACAGGGAAGTTCAACATAAAAATATGCACACATTTTAATCTGATTTACTTTTAGATTCCACCTCCCTCTTAAGACAATCAATCCAATATGCAGCCAATCAAATTTTTGCCTTTCTTTGCCTTTCTTTTCTTACGCTGAAATTACAAAAATAAGTCAGACATATAAACACAGCACCTATTACCTTGGCATGGTAAGTGTGGTCCCCATCTTGAAAATTGATGGTACCAAACGCATCTGTTGGACTCATCTTTGTGTGTTTTTGCACAGACCATTCTCCAGCATCCAGGCTGCTCTGTGAACCAGCCTGATAAACAGGCCAGCTGTATTCTGTTCCTGGGTGTTCTCCAATCAGCCGTCCACAGCAGCACCTCACATGAAAAATTCAGAAATTATTTTATATCAGACTCACATACAACTTTAGGATCTATATGTGAATAGCCCAAATAACTTCCTGCAAAGAAAAATACTGCAGTTGTCTCACATGGAATGCAGTAAAAATTAACCATGCTGAAAAAAATTGCAACAATGGCAAACTAACGTTGAATTATATAATAATTAGGTTTAGTTGGGTACAGAATTTGTTCTCTACCTGAGGAACACTAATAACAGTTTGGGGGGCTGGACTAGACAGTCTTCAAAAGTCCCATCCAATCCAAACCATGCTGTGATTCTGTGTGATTCTGTAACTTCTGAGACTCCCATACAGAAATTCTGACCTGAGCAATGCAGCTTATGTTCCAATTCAGAGAAATGCAGGACACTGAGGTTTCCTTTGAGTATTACCAGTGGTTATTCTAAGTACAAAAGAAATATCTAGGAGTTATCCTCAACATTCAGAAGGAGAACTTCAGGGTGACCTTTATATTAACCCTTGGAAGCCTGTAAACTGCATATACTAAATACATGGATTGAAGTGCAGTATTGAGGGAGATTGTCGTGGTTTGGGTATGGTACTCCTCAGTTTAATACTTCCACTGAGACTCTCAAACCACACATAGCTCACTCACTCACTCCTTTCCCTTTCCTTCTCCCTGCAGTGCACTGGAGAGAAGAATTGGAGGCACAAAGGGTAAAGATTGCAGAATGAGATAAGAGCAATTTACTGGAAACACCAATAAGATAAGAGAACAAATAGTAACAGCAACAATGCTAATAAGAGATGGCACAAGAAATTAACATTTCACACAGAAACCCCTCAACAACAGACAATACCCAACCACTCCCTCAGTCACTCTATGCCAACCCAGAAGAGACCTTTTCAGCATGGGGTATGACTCATGGGAATTGTCCTGTCAGGGCCAGCAGTTGGATTCAATGCTCACTATGGATCCCTTCCAATTCAGCATATTCTGTGATTCTCCCTGGAAGAGATTCCCTTTCCCTTACTTCCAGCAGTGATGTGAGGTGGTAGAGAATAACTCCTAAGTCCCAGCCATGTCCACCCCTGGCTACTGCAAAAAATAACCCTGTCCTGGCTGGAATGAGGATATTTTTCATCCCTTATACCATCTATCTCATGACCAAATCATACACCTTCCAATTATACACATATATATATACACACACACATACATATACACACACAAGCTTAGGTATCATAGTCAATGGCCATCCCTCCTAGATCTGTTGAGTTCCTTGAGTACATGGCTGTGGGTTCTGTCTATCCTGCATGTCTTCCAGGGCAGGAGGGTTGGTGTGCTGTCAGGTGGTTGCAAGCTGCATCACGAGCTCATGACCAGTGTATCTGGAGCAGTCCATACTCACTGTCCATGGTAGTTATGGCATTCAGTGCCAGTGTCATTCAGCAACCAACAATACACACACAGTTTGACATTACAGACTCTTCTCACTCAATAATCACATCCTCCTCAGGTACACATTGTGTTTCCCCATCCATCCGCATTACCCACCAAGTGTACCCAGGTCATGGAACAAAAACAATCCCATGGGTGGGTTTGCCTTTGCTTGAGACAGGACTAATCCAAACTGACTTCCTCATATGCACCGTGGAGACTTTATCCTTTTCTCCCCTTCTAGAGTGCATGAAGGTTTTGATTGGGAAGGGCAAGTTCAATTGGCAGAGTCTCTGATATTAGCCCACCAGATAACCTTCCTAAATGCAGATCCCAATGTTTGAAGGTCCTACCACCCATTGATTTTAATGTGGTTTAACAGTCCATTGTCCCATTTGACTTTCCCAGAGGCTGCTGCATGACAGAGAACAAGATACTCACTCAATACTGTGCTGTCAGGACCAGGGATCTATGGAATCGAACTGCCAGGCCTCTCCATATTTATATTTTCCCATCATACCCCATACCACACAGAGGCTGCTTGATCCCACCCACTTGGCCTGCTTGATCACAGTGTATGTTCCACAGTAATGGATCACCTGGGAAAGGGTGTCCATGGTTAACACCACCCGTCCATCACAAGCCCATCTGTATTGTTGCATCTCTTCCCTGGTGACCTGAGGCATCACGGGCCCAATGAACAGCAATAACTCACTCTCATGCTGCCAGTCCAGGTCCACCCAAGACACTTTAATCCTGGCAGCCCAATTCCCAGGGAATTCCCAGGAACAGCCCACCTGCTCACTGCTGTGATGTTCTTCAGTAGCCCAGCTCCTGGCTGTGTGTGCATCCACGTGATGNCACAATTCAGCAGCCCAGGTGGGTTTACCTCTGTCCTGCCAGTTGGTCTTTTTCCATTGGTCCAGCCACCCCCACAGTGCATTTACTGTCATCCACAAGTCAGTGTAGAGGTAGAGCACTGGCCATTTCTCTCATTCAGTGATATCTAAAGCAGCTGGATGGCTTTCAGCTCTGCCACTTGACTTGATGCACCTTGTACCTCCCCAGCTGCTGCAACTTGCCACATAGGACTCCAATACAGCAGCTTCCTGTTTTTGATGTGTCCCTCCAATATAGCAGGAAGCATCAGGGAAGAGACTTTTCATTTTCTGGTAGCTGATTATATGGTGGGACCTCCTGAAGATGTGTCACCTCCTCTTTGTGCTTTTCTGAGAAAAATCCAAAATTTTTGGGGTTTGGGCCAGTTCCTGATTCCTGGGTGATTGGGGCTTCCTGCTCAAGCTCCCTGTTCCATCAGCACACCTCACTTACTCTATAAAGTATGAGTGGGGATGATGTGTGACAGGGACTTTCTCTCTGCACATCCAGCCTAGCACTGGCAGTCGGGTGCCAGGAGGAGCTGTGTTTTGGTGCCCATCGCTTCTGAAGCAGCTCTTATGAACGCTTCACAAGATGCCAGCATCTCTTTTTCAGTTGGGGTGTAGCAGACCTCAGATTCTTTGTATCCCTGTCCTGCTTTTGTCCAGGACAGGGTTAGTTTCTCGTTTCAGCTGCGATGGGGCATGGCTAGGGCCCAGATGTTACTCTTTACTACCTCACATCATTGCTGGAGGCAGAGGTGAGGTGTCTCTCCTGTGAGGAGAAGGGATTATTTCTGGTTGAGTAAGTGTAGTGGAGGGAGCTGGTTGCAAGCCAGAGACAGGTTCAGGTGGTGCCATTCCCAAGAGGGACAGAGCAGTGAGGCTGGCCCTGCTTGGGTCACAAGCTCCGCAGTGAGCATTTTTGTATGATCACTCTTCTTTTTTTATTTTGTACGCTTTTTTAATTAACATTGTTGCCGTTACTGTTTGCTTTTTTCTTATCAAATTGCTGTTTCCAGTAAATTGTTCTCATCTCAAACCATGATTTTTTGCCTTTTGAGTCTCCAATTCTCAGCTTCACCCCACTGCAGGGGAAAGGGGGAGAGGAAGATGGAGTGGGAGAGAGGCATGTGGTTTTGGAGAATCTTGGTGGGGGCGCTGAACTGGGGAGTACCATTCCTCAAACAAGGATATCCCTGACTCCAGAACCCCAAGGGTCATCCTTGAGCCTCTCCAGGTGTGTTTTGCCAGAGAGTCCAGAAAGGACCATTCTCCTCATCTGCAATGCAGAGCACATTTTTCACATCTTGTCCTGTCGTGACTGGCCCAAGGGCGTTTGCATGATCAGCCTCCAGTTTGATTTGTTCAAAAGCTTGCTGTTCAGAACCCCCCTTAAAATCACTCTTCTTCCAGGTCACTTGATCAAGAGGGCTTTCAATCTGACTGTAATCCTAAACACAGATCCTTCAAAAACCACAACACCTAGGAAAGCCTATATTTCTTTCTTGCTGGTTGGCTGGGATCACAGCTACTAATGTGTTGACCACACCCGCTGGAATTTGACGACATCCATCCTGTCATTTTACTCCTAAAAACTGAATTTCCTGGGCAGGTCCCCTGATCTTATTTTGGTTTATGGCAAAAGCAGTCTTCAGGAGAATTTTCCATCCCACTTCCATATGTCCTCTCCATGGCCACACAACAAAAACCACAGGTGACATCATCATTAACCCATTGTAACAGGTTACCCCTCTCTCTTGAAGGGGTTCACTTCCTCCCAACAGCAGAGACACCAGGCCATACTGGTGGGGTATGGGACATTTCCTCCCTACCTTACTTGAGCCTTTTCAGTCTGTCTGCATTCTTGGGCAGTCTTGGGCAGTCTGGGGCAGTCTTTCCCCAGCCAAGGCACAAGCCAGTAGGGAAACAAACAAATCATCATCATCATATGGCTGGAATCCTGTAGTTCTGTGAAGCACTGTTTGTTCTCCTCCTATCATGGACATCAATGCCAATGAGTTGGTGTACGATGATCGTGTGCTCCATACAGACTTCTGCCACGTGGATTGTGCACACTGGACCTCATCCAGATCTACATGGGACTGCTCATTATTTGAATCCCTAGAAATTACTCCCAGCACAACCACTTCTCTCAGGTACTGGATACTTTTCTCCATGGTGCCCCACCTGCCTGGGTGCACTACTAGATCATCCTTGAGAGAGTACCTTTCTCTCACACTTGACAGAAGTCACTGCCAAAGGCTGAGAGCTTCTGTCCTCTTCCCAATCTCCTTGTCAATGCCCACATCCTAGGACAGGGATCCAAGTGCTTGGCTTCACTACCATCTACTTTCATTACATGAGCCACAATACCTGAGCATCAGAGCAGCCAGGTCACCTGACTGGCAGCTCACTCTTCCTCTTGTCATGAGGCCCTACTTCCTCTTCAACCCTTAGTAAGTGAACAGATTTGGTCTTGGATTTCTTCATTTGAAGAAGCAACCACTACTGCCACTGGCTGTTCCCTGGTTCAGCTGTTCCCTGGTTCAGCTGCAGCTGAGGGCCACAGTGCCTCTTGCTTTGCTTTCCTTGTCTTCCCCATGAAGGCACGTTCTAGTATTGAGCAGTGTTTGATAAAGAGCAGTCAGAGCCCAGCACGTTGTGTAACCTTGTACCTCTCTGAAACTGCCACAGCATTTTTCCATTATATATTTTATAATTTTAACAGGGTTGAGTAGCTGTTCAGGGGTGAACTTCTAAATCACTGGAGAGGTTCCCAAATACTGGTCCATGTCCTTCCACATTGCATGCCACCCATGACTGTCCACCCTTGGGGCAGAACTCTGAATAAGCCCCCAGAAATCTCTTTCTTGACTCTACCCATGGTGTGAACCACATTGGGGGATCTGGCAGACTTAGCAACAAGAACATGGTTTCCTCAACATCGAAAAGAAATTCAAAATTCTCCAAAGCTGTTGTAACAGGCCTGAAGGAGGAAAAGGGGATGAAAAGCTGGAGAAAATCATCCTCCCCTGTTCTCTCCATGGACTTGGTATAATTATTAATGGACTCCCAAAGGTAGCACCCAAGATAAGGTTAGGAGAGCAACACTGAATACACATCACAAATTACCTTCATTGCCCTTGATGCTGTGATGCCATGAGCTGATATCACACACTACAGCAACAAAGCAATCTTGATTCTTCCCCCTAATTAGAGAAAGAGCATTGCAAGGAGCTCATATGGTAACATATACAGCGTTGGGTACCACAGCCACAGGACCGGACCTAGTAACATTGTGACCAGGGGCTCCATTCCCACTGCAACAAATACCGAGATCAAATTTGTTTCCAACCAGCTCTGGCCTGATCAGTTGTGATGTCAGCTCTTCCTGCTGCACATTAGGTGCCAAATAAGGCTGTCATGTTTTAGGAATGGTATTCCATAGTTTAGGAAGGATGTTGAGATACTTGAATGCATCCAGAGGAGGCAAGGAGACTGGTGAGGGGCTGGGAACACAAGCCCTGTCAGGAACGACTGAGAGAGCTGGGGATGTTCAGCCTGGAGAAAAGAAGACCTAAAGGTGACCTTATCACTCTCTACAACTCCCTGCAAGGTGGCTGTGGTCAGGTGGGGGTTGGTCTCTTTATCCAGGCAGCACTGACAGAACCAGAGGACACAGTCTTGAGCTGCACCAAGGGAATGGATGTTAGGAAAAGGTTTTTTATGGAAGGAGTGATAAAGTACTGGAATGGTCTGCCCAGAGAGGTGGTGGAGTCACCATCCCTAAATGTGTTTGAAAAAACACTGGATGTGGCACTCAGTGGCATAATTTAGTTGAGGTGTTAGGGCTGGGTTGGACTCAGTCATGTTAACAGACTCTTCCAACCTTGTGATTCTGTGATTCTGTGATTCCCCAATTTGGTGTTCCCACTGAAATATGTCAAGCCATGCACTGTTCACTCACTCCTCCTCCTCCCCATGTCCTTCCCTCTGTTGGAGCTGGAGAGGAGAACTGGAGGCACAAAAGGTAAAGATCATGGCTTGAGGTAAGAGCAGTTTGCTGGAAACAGCAACGAGATCAGGAAATGAACAGTAACAACAAACTGATGACAAGGGGCACAAAAAATGAACACTTCACATGGAAAACCCCTGACAATAGACAGGACCACACTACCTTGATCCAGAAGGGACCCCTCCTCCCCAGAAGAGATTCCCTTCATCCCAAGCTGTGGCAATGACCTGACTATGGTAGACAACAACCTCTGGGTCCAAGCCAGGGCCCTGGTTGGCTTCTGTAAGTCATTAACCTGTCCTAGCCAGAAACAGGACAGAAAGGTACCAGAAACTCAGATAGCATCAAAGGTTTTCATCTGGAATAACAACCCAGATTCCAAATTCAACCATTACTCTCACACAGGCTTCAACAGGCTTCAGTCTCTTCTACAGGATTAACTTCAGTGTAATTTATAGTGACAGCTGACAGTCCAGCTCTCCTTCAGACATTTCAGAAGTTAATATACCCTAGGAAATGGAGATAAATTCTTCTCTTTGCCTCTTTTAAGAAACCAAACATCCTTTAACAACCCAAACACAAAGACTGCCTCAGGCCTCAGCTGTACTACTTGTCCATTTAGGGGCAGGTTAGGTGTAAACATCTGCAAGATTCTGGAGATGTGCATTCTAAATGAGAGAGTTTTCAGTGGAGATGAGTGAGAGCTAACTGGTGACAAAGAAACAGATTTTTAAAACCAACCAACTAACCAATCAACCAAAACCAAACCCCAAAACAACCTGAAGGAAATGCAGGAGGGGAGCTGCTTTAGGAAGGTACCTCATGATACCCAGAAGCCATGAAATTAGGTCTACACTCCATTTTTCAACCCAGGCAAATTACATTTGGTTGATTCAATGCTCTGCAAAAGCAAACTGGAGAAGGAAGCCTCCTATACTCTGGGACACTGGACTCAAGGTGGAGTGGCACTAAGAGGCTGAGATGATGGAGCACTTGTTTCACACGCATGTCAGGCTGCACCCCAGGGTGCTGAAGGACGTGGCTTGTACAGCCAGATTCCAAGGCTGTGAAGATCAGGGTATCCCCAACAGCTGGAGAAAGGCAAATGTCATGCATGCCTTCAAAAACAACAACCCAGGACAACCCAGGCTGTCCTTCAAAAGGACAACCCAGCAGTGGAGACAGGACCTGGGGAGGGTGGGTCATCTCCATCCTTGGGGGTTTCACACAACTGAGTGAAGCATCTTCGTCTGACCCCCTTGGCAGAGCACACTGGAGACAATGTCCCTGACAGCCTGAGTTACTCTGTGATCCTATGGATATATGGACATGCATTGATACAAAGCATCTTTGCAATGACTTTGCCTCTTTGGCCTCAAAAGTTCACCAAGGTGAAGGTGGGGACATCACCAGTAACATAAAAGCAGGCTACTAGAAAAGTAACACTTTGAGCAACGAGAGAAAACCCAAAGGGTCAACACTGAAGTGAAAGTAACTGCAGGAGTCAGATTACAATATCCAGTGCCCTAACAGGCAGTGATTTAGGAGCTAGGTCTAAAACTTGTACCTCAAAAGTGAATTATATAGACAAGTGGCAAGAACACCTCAGATGTATAAGGATGCAGGAAATTGACACCTCACTTCTGAATACTCATAGAGTGTATACTCATTCTAACTGCTGGGATGTTTTTGTGAGTACTGCACACAAGAGTAGATAGACACCCATTTCAGCTCACCAGGGGAGCATGGGCAAAGGTGCTGGTAAGTTACTCAAATTTGATTAGCAACTTCTAAATGGTGTAATTCTACTTAGAATTAACAAATTAGTTGCATAACCCATTCACAAAA
Organism: Dicaeum eximium; assembly: GCA_013396995.1. Lineage (NCBI taxonomy): Eukaryota > Metazoa > Chordata > Aves > Passeriformes > Dicaeidae > Dicaeum > Dicaeum eximium. Next base: position 28,251 of record VWZP01002089.1, on the reverse strand, counting down.
TGTTTCCATTCACAAACTGCTTGCAAACCTTGGAAGTTCTCTACAAAGGAAATCATTAGGAGATTTTGTCTACAATATTAGGTCAAATAATAATAGGTATCAAGTATATACACATGATTTTTTGACTGTTCTGGAAAACTACAGAACTCAGGAGGCCCAAAACCTGTTTCATTGCTGATCTAATAAGTACAATATAACCAGTCGTAACAATTATATGGAAATTATTTCTCCTTGTTAGGAACAGAAAAATTCTCATAGAATTCTCCTAGAACAAAGCACTCTGAACACCTTGAGATACTCAAGAAGACAGGAACAGTTATCATTTGGAAAATATACTTGCGAGATAAAGGCTGACTGAAATGTACATTAGATACCCACACACATTCTGCAAACATACACAGACCAACAAAGTGGATTCGTATTAAACCAAACAGCATGAAAATGCTCAGCAAAAACTGAAACAACTATAGGATGAAAGACACACAAAGATACAGGATGTCTTGACAGAGAAAGGTAAAAGAAAAAACAAATCCATCCAATGGAGTGCACATTTCCTGTTTCTCTTCCTCCCTCTCCTAGTGTTGTATTCACATTTAGGCAGCTAAACTATGTTTGACTAGGAGGCTGGTTTGGTGAAAGCTCGTCTTTTGGTTTTCCACATCTGTGGGTTAATTTTTGTCCCACTGATCTTCCCAGAACAATTAACAACATGGTCACTCTGAGGGGGAGAGGGGGAGAACCACAGAACCGCTGTAGTCTTTACTGAGGTGAAATTAAACTACTGCGTCTGAAGGACAATGTAACTTTAGCTGCGATACACAGCTGCAGGTTAGCGGGAAGCACTAAAACGCCCCCTACGTTTCTTCTCTCACAAAGACCTTTGTCTTTGAATATCTATTCTTCTCCTCTAAAGCAAGATATACATGAGACCATTCTCCTAGAAGGAGCTCACACTTTCTGAACAGAAACACAAACCAGTCGCCTTACAATGCCAGCCCCATTCTGCATATTAGCCCTTTACAGTGACCTGATTTCAGGAGTTATTTATTTACTCTTTGTAAAACATGACTCTTGTAAACCTCAGAAGCAAAATGAAATGTGAAGCATAATGAAAAGGCAGATAATAATTTTAACATAGATTATGGGACGACTTGACACCAGCTTGCTAGTCACCAGTTGTTGCCTCAGCCATCAAATGCCTTTAACACAAAACAAATGAAAGCTGAACTTTTTTTTCCAATAACTGATAATGTATTATCATAAATATACAGTACCAAAAAGTGTTTGGTAATACCATCTGAATTACAAATATTGGATTGAAAACAACTATTTTATACAGGTCACAAAATACAATTTCTCTGAAAATAACACAATTCAAAAGCACCAAAGTAATGAAATTTTTGTTGTTTGCCTTCCCAAAAGCAGGGACTCAGGATCCTCACTGCAAAGATGAAAAATGTTCAAAAAATCTATTATCAGGGTTGTTTCTTTTAGCCTTTTCCTTCTCTCTCAATTTTCTTTTTCTTTCCATAGTGCTCACCGTTCTCTATTGCTATAGATTCACTCTCCTTCATATAATCTGGGATATAGCTGGAATTGACTCTCATTTAAAGACATATTTCTGCTTTTCATTCCTCAGGAGGAGATTAAAACAAAACCATTCACACAAGGTATTTGGCTAGAATTTTCTATTGCAAATAAGTCAAAGATTATCACACAATTTATTCTACTTATATTTATGCTAAGCATTCTCCAATACATCCCTAGAAATGCTGTTCTGACCATAAAACAAGAAAGATATTTCTCTTGTCATTGTTTCCTTGACCAGGATTGCCTATTACTAGGTCACTATAAAAATAGTACATATATATTTATGCACTCTTACCTGATTAAATTCTGGCACACCTGGCATCCTGCAGGACATCTGTGATAAAAAGCGGATAATTAATATATGCGTGTGTAAAATAAGACAGCTCTAACACTATTCTTACAATATCAATTCAACAGTGAAAGAATTCTCATCAACAACAAAGCACTAACAACCACTAACTCCTGGAAAATGGATACCTTTAGTGATTTGTTTGGCAGTTCAGAACTCAAACTGTATGTCAGACCTGCATTTCACAGATGAGTTATCTATCTTACAACGCTACACTATCCATGTGCTCAACACCATATGATCACAATCACAAGTTTAAATTCTCAGAATGTGATCTCTTCAGATTTATCTAGGACACACCATCCACTAGATGCATAATAGGGAATGCCAAGCTGTGTTTGCTTCTCAGGTCCTAAAGCACAGGTTGAGGGTTTGATCTCTTCCTTACTCTTTTCGTACTCTACACCAGTATGATAAGGAATTTCTGTACCAGAAGACTGTGTTCAGCAGCAGTAATTATTCTGAGGAAGAGAAAAACTGGTGCAGCAGTAACTCCATGTAACTCTGGCTCTTAATTGGAAACCATACCTGTTTTTGTTACCACACTGAGAGCAACAAATCTAAGAAGCAGAGTAAGGTAAATTGCTGCCAATTTCTAATTCAAATAAACAGTTTCATTTAAAACAAACTGCTGATGGGAACCATGAAAACCCATACACCAGCAATCATTGATTGAGACACATCCAAACCATAAAAAACACCATCCAAACTAAACATGATGCCCACAAAAAATTATTCTGATTCTTTTTAAATGTAACAGAAAAAAAGAGAAATTCATTGTTTTACCTGTGTGGATCTTTTGAGCTGAGAATAATGTGGCCACATTCTCTTTTACTGAAGACCTCTTCAATCCAAGATTTGGGGGGCTAAAAAGACATTTCAAATATAAATGCATTCCTGAACTTTGGAACATGATGTCAAAAACTGCACTGTAATGACAGTATGGCTGCATATAGATAACTCAGAACTATTCCCATCATGTTAGGTGTAAGACTACAAGCTGAAGCTACAGCACTGAACAGTCCTAGCACTTCAACTCCAAGCTTTACCGAATTTCCCAAGAAGATCAATATTTAAATTTATTGCCACCACGAGAATTATTTCTATGTTCTATCAAACATATGTACAATAGAGAAAGTGGCAAGGATTAATCAAAATTGCATTAAGTATTGCATTCTCCTTTTGCCAGAAGACTAGCAAACTGCAATCTTACTGAAGCTGTGTCCAAAAAGGCAAGATTTCTATTTTACCTGAAAGAGAAGGGCAAGTCTTTCTTTTATTACTGTTCCAGAGTCAAGAACAGATGCATTCTGGTTATATTTTGCTGAACTAGGTCTAGAGTGAAATGCAGAAGCAGGGACCCAGCACTCAGGGTGCATGGCAGGTGGGCTTTACCCTCTGCCTCCTGCCATGCTGTGCCAGTGCTGCCTGTGACAGCTCAGCAAACTGAACAGCCACCATGGCACACAGATTTTTTTCAAACAATGTCACTGGAAATCTTTGAACCTTTCTCTTCAGGTCTATCAGGATCAAACTCCCTGAAAGGAGCAGTAACTGCTGGATGCTGAACTTTGAAATCTCTGGGAATTAATTAAGTAATTATCCTTAATTTTTATAGGTAAAATCTTCACTTAGTATGTACAATTTACAGCAGAACCTTAACATTAATTTCCTAATCTAAGGCTTTACTTAGGTTTTTAGACTGATTGTATCATTAGGAAAAGGGGTTTAAAACTTCATGCTTTTTTACAGTCATCCATGACTTCAGAGCTGGGCAAGTAAAAATAGAAAGGGAAGACTTCTGAACTGCAGACTTTTCTAGTCTAGCTCTTGATTCCTAGTTTTGTAAAAGACTTCTGTAGCATGTACGTTTCCTTTCACAAAACTCTAATTAATATTCCAAAACTGTCATAATTTAATTAAATTTCAACAAAAAGTTTAAATGTTTCCTGTCACTACAGTGAAGTACATATACCTCAGACACCATCAACATGTATCCTTTTCACCACCAAATCCTAAAGGAGGCAAAAATACAACTACATATTCCTTCTATACAACTACATATTCCTTCTGACTGGCAAATTTCTGCTCTGATATACCAAAGACCTGAAGCCAAGTTTATATTGCAGCTTTCCCCCTGATTTTTCCTCTAAGGAAGTCCTGAGACATTTGTTTGGGACTTTTGGCTTCTCTTTTCTCACCAGTCTGAGGATTAGGTTTGCTGCTTATAATTCCCTGCCACAGAAGAGGCTTTGGAGATTTCTAGACTGATTTAGTCAATGGAGTGGCAAAAGTTTGGCTCTGAAATTTAAGGCACATGAGTAGTTTTTAGAAAATTGCTTTTAATCACTTTTCCAATATCTTTAATGTCTGAGATCCTTGCATAATATGGTATTAAAGGGACATTGTCAGGTCAAAATGTTCAAAAATTAAGGTTTCCAGAAGTAAAGAAAGAGATCAGAGTGTAATATATAGGGAAACATATGCATCACCCATTTCTTTCAAATTATTTCTGTCGAGCAGCGAGAGCAGACCAAGCCTATAAAGCCAGCCTAGCACAGAGGGCCTTCAAAATGCAGGAGTGCTATCAGGGTGGCTGGGCAGGTGCACAGAGCCTGGCTCACTAGCCCCGGGGACAGGGCAAGGCAGCCCTGCCATGCCCTGCTGGGCTGCTGCCCTCACTCATTTCACCACCCCCCATCCTGCAAAAACGCATGAATGCCTCGATTTTGGCTCCTGCTTTCTTCTGCCTCAGCCCACACAGCCCTCCACCACCACCCCTGCAGAGGCTTGCCAAAGCCAAAGCCTGTAGGTGCATTGTGGCAAATAAACACTGCTAAGCAGGGGGTTAATGTTCCGAAATGTTCCTTTGCTAAACTTGAAATTTGCAATAAACATTCAGCTCCTTCAAGACCAGACAATAAGCACAGTTCACTGGTGAAGTACCGAACTCAGGAAAATTAGGATACACCGGCAATACTAAACAACAATCTTTTAGTATCCTTAGCAGTGCTTATGCCCGCTTTAGGGTGAAAGGCACAGATACACATATTTCCTAAGGAAACGCCACGCTGCTTTGGACACTGTTCAATTCCCTGCAAAAGAAAAGGCACATATCTCTGTGGCAGAATAATTTCATCCATTATTGAAACACAATCCATTTTTGGACAAAACAACAGCAATTGCTTTTAATGACAGGCTGTAGCTCCAGACAGGTGCAGATAATCAGAAATCACACAATGACTAGCCAGTTTACGTAACAGGTTAGTTCATTTAGGCAAAGTACAGTTGTGCTGGAAACTAGGCAGAACAATCAACTTGTAAGTAGCTTACTGAAACTGCAACAAATTTATACTGATAACAGAGAAACACAGTGTCTTAGCCAAAACAGTACTTCAAGAGCTGAAAAGTTCTGTCAAGCATCATACTTCAGCTCTGCATACACTCTGTGTTTAGTGAAAGCAGTACACAATGTCACTTCCAAAGAGCTGGGGTTTTGTAAAAGATCTCAACTACTAGTGCCTTGCATCATTGAACAGGTTTATCAAAAATTTAGGGGAAAAAAAAGTTATGCATCATATACAGCATTTATACAACCTTTTCTTTACCCTCAAAATTATTAGATGAAAGCAAACACTCTTTTAAAAAGCAACAGATGACCATGGAGCTAATAGAATTGCCTCAGTACTCAAGCATACTTTACATCTGTAAAGAACCTTACTGATGATGTCAATAATCAGAAATACCTGAAACATCCAAACTGACTTTTAGTGCCTGTGAAGGAGGGAGGTACTATTTTCAGGTGTCTGTGAGAAGTCAGCGTGGTGCAGTCTGTGACAAACCTTTATTCAAATACATCAGAGGGAAAGAACTTCCCCTTATTACAGATAGTGCAAGAATCCACTGGAAGCAGTGTCCTAAAATATCTTAAACTCTTTCAAAATTAACTTCACATATAGCAAGTCACTTGCAGTAACATTAGATACCTGAAATGCAGCCAGAGTTCCTCTAAGCTAGTACTCAAGATTATTTCAAAAGAGCTCGGGGCTCAAGCACACTGGTATCTCTTGAACCTTTCCTTACCCCTGAAAACTCTACATGGCTTCATTACCAACTGGTTAAATTACTGCCAGCATTAAAGAGATTTCCACCTTAACAGGCTGTCTCACACAAGGTTTTCAGAGCAGGAACTTTGTGGTTCAGCATCCACTCCATGCATGCTTATGGTATGAAGTAATATAACAATTGATTGCTGAACAAAGATCACTCTGGATCCAGAAAGGGTAGAAAAACATTGCAAAACTCCAGGGTCACATGCAGCAAAATATGAACTCATAAGAGGTTTCAAATGGCCTCTCAGGTCTTCTAGAATTGTCTTGTGCTCAGGCTACCCTGTGACAGGACAACCACCTGGCTCTGTAACACAGGTATGCTCTGGCTCCTCTGATCTCCATCACTGCTGCACCTGTTACTAACTGGCAGCTTCTGCTTTTCCAGTGTTTCTTACCTACTTCTTTGCACCAGTGCTCAAGACTCTGCACATCTGTGGGAATACACAACTATAAGCAATAGAATTCAACTGAAAATTTTCATCACTAAAATTCACTATGATGTGAAAAATATTGTGCAAATAATTTCATTTGAATGCTTCTTCCACTGTTCACCTGTCCACCATGGCCAAACATAAAAAAAACTATCATCTAATCTCAAATTACCTTTGCAGGCAGACCCCAGATTCAGTAGCACTGAGAAGCCTTTATATTTTCCCCTTTTAAAGTATGTAATAAGTATGTAAGTATGTAATTTCAGGTCGCAGCAGAATTTCTGTGACTATTTCCTAGTAACCAAATCAAACTCATGCACTGGAAACATATTCTTAGGTGTTCACAAACACAGTACAAACACTAACAGAAGTCCCCTGTGCTTGCAGGATAAATGCAGACCCAAGTCAGAGAAGGATAAGAGAACTTCTTATAACTCGTCAGTCATTCTGAAGAGAGATTTCAGGGGTTTTTTCATCAGAACAAAAGTAGCATGTTGGCTTTTTAAAAATACATTAACTCAATCTTCACTCCACAGAGTGCTATAGCATTTTCTTTCACAGTTAATCAACTGTACTTAAAAGCTAAGTAGGTATGCTTAAGTGATTTTCTGGATTAGGGTCTTGCATGAAAGGCTCATAAAACAGTTTCCACTATTTTGAACCCAAGCTTAGCAAAAAAACAAAAACCCTTTGACTTTAATGGGCTTTCCAATGTGGTTCTTCTCACCCAGAGTAGACCACACAACATAACAAATACCAACATGTATACCAAATGACAACAAAATGCAGGAAATACTAAAAGCAAAACCCTCCTTGTGAGTAAAGCTCCATCTTAACTCCTGGGACACAGAGAACAATGAACTGATGGACATTTTAGCTTAGTCTGGAATATTAGACTTTTAAATAGTTTATTAATTTCTACTTTTTAAGTTCATTAGCTGATCATGTAAGCCTTTCTGCTATCCCTTAACATGCAATGTTTTTAAAAAACCCATCAGGGAGCAGTGCTCCAAGAGCACACCCAGCTCAGAATGCAAGTGTGGAACTCCCGGTTTGCAGATGGAGGGGCTGAGCAGACCTGTCCCTCTGCAGAGCCCATGGCACTGGGCTAGGTGGGGAAGGACACACTAAACCTCACCCTAACACTGCTGCCAGCAGCCCAGGAGTCTGCAAAAGAAGTAAACACAAGAAATCTCAAACCACAATTTATACTCCTCAGCTCTATCCTTGAAACAGGTCTCAAAAGCATTGCTAGAAATCTTACACTGGCAGGAGTGGACATCATCTCTTATAAAACCAGTTCAATGAGCAGCATAAGATATGGATTATTGAACAAGGTGGTCATACATAAAGATACAGAAATACATATTCTAAAGATTTTAATTGATGGAAAACAATCCAAATTGCAGAATAAATTATAGGAGATGCCTAAAACTTGCAGCAAATAAGAGTAGGCACTAGTAATAGAGGAAGAAATAGCAAATTAATCCAAACTATATTTGAAAATTATTATAAATCTTTAAATATAACCATGCCTTATTTTACTGTGTCTCTTTTGGAGACAAAATTTTCACCATTTTTTTAATGGGCATCAAACCTACCTGTCTTACTAACAATAGTTTGGAAGTCAGTCCCAAAGAAAGTCAGGGATTTGGTGGTTTTTTATTAATTAATACAATATAATCAGAAAATTCTAAATATTCAAAGCAAGTTGCATATCCCAAATGAAATGACCTTGTTGTAAATAATTTTAAAGTGAAAATCCAAGAAGCCATAAGAAAATTATGTTTCAAATGTATCATTCAGAGGGTCAATACAACGCTTCAAGTCTCATTCAGATTTCCACTTTGAAAGCCAGTCATAGGAAGGCAGTTCTTGTTACTTGTTAAGCACTTGATCTCAGCAAAGAGCTAATCAACTTGATCTTTTTAAAATTGGATCTCACCCACCTAGCACTGAGCAATCAGAGGTCAATCTCTCACTGCTGTGAGAGATGTATTCCTCCATCAAAGGATTCAAAATCACAGAGCACAAAGGTCTACCTAGTTTAAACCAGGGGAGGAAGGGAAAAAATATCTGAGAGTAAATATCTTTTACTTTCTTTTGCTTTCTTTTGCTTGTTTATGTTTTCCCAGCACAGGGTTTAATGTTGACTAGAGAGGTGACTCTCTAAAGGTCAGATATATCTGAAGTATCTGATGTGAAAAGCAAATGCAGGTTGCAAAATTCAGCTGGAGGAAGCATGAAGGGCCCCAGGAAGTCACACTTTGTTAACAACCTGCTCTAGAGGAAGGTGGCAGGTAGGCTGGAACAAGGTGATCCTTAAAGCCACTTCCAACCCAAATTATTCTGTGCTTTTATGATCCCATGCCGTGAGCAATCCACACAGCTCACCTCTGGAGCCATATGACTGTTCACTGTCATTTCTACCGGAATTCTTCTTTTACCTCCATTGCTTGTCTCACATAGCAACAAAATCTTCTTGGGCCTGACAGCTGCATACAGCAGCCCTTGCACACACTACAGGACAGGTCACAGAACTGAAATTGCATTTCCCAAAGAAAGAGGAAACACATCTTGGGTGATTTCTAAAGAGGCTGAAGGCATGGTCAGTCCCACTTCTGCATTTCTCACCTGGACATGTCTTACCTCTCTCCTCAGCTCTGCCCTTCACACCACCTTCCAAAAAAAAAGCTTTGCTTTTCCGTGCCTGCTCACAGTTAAATACAAGTCACATCATCAACCCATCAAACATTGCAGACCCACAAACTAGCTGGAGGAAGAGTGAGCCATGGCCTGGAAGCAGCCACTGGGGACTGCAGGGCCCCTTTGTGCCCCTTTGTGCCAGAGACCACCTGGACATGCCCCTGAGTCTCCACCAGTCTTCTGCACCTTCAGCCTAATGTCCAAGACAAATTCCACCACACCAGGTTTATCCCCTTGTTTATTCACTAGTGGTTGCAACAGTGCTCAAAGTGACTCCCAAAGGCTTAGGCTTGCCCAGGACCAGGCAGAAAGGACCAGCTGTGATTGCAGTTTAAGCCAGGCTGCACAGAATGACTTGGCAGGCATCAGCACAGCCCTCCTGGCACAAAGCTGGGCTGCAGCTCCAGGCTGCCAGCAGATGGGCTGTGCTCCAAGGCATGCTCTCCTGTCTGCTCCACCATGATGACAACTCCTCTGCCTCAAGTGGCAGCTCCAAATGCCACCCAGCCTTCTGGCAACACTCTCTGCTCACCAGGATGCCTGCACGTGTGTTCAGATGGTCTCATGAGCTGTGGTGGCACAAGTGATGAGAAGGGCCAGAGCAGGGGCAAGGAGGGTGCTGTAAGGAGAAGGGACAGGAGGAGCTCACTGTGAGGGCCGAGGTTGCACAGCACTGCCACCCAGCCTTTCTGGCTGAGCAGCAGGCAGAGAGGTGGACATATTCCATAAGTACTTGGGATGCAATAGTAGAAGCTCTGCTATGGCTCTTTGGGGGTTAAATTGTACCAGTACAAGGTAATCAAATGCACAGGTTTATAGGGCTATTAGGACTAGGACTAATCAAACCTGGGATCATCCCATCCTAGCCAGGCTGGTTAAAAATTCATTTCCACAGCCTGATCTCAACAATGCAGCGTTAAGGGACACTAGAGCCACAACAGGCTGCCAACCCTTCAGAGATACAACCGAGTTCCAGTCACTCATGGGCAATCTCTAGCACCACAAGCTCACTAAGAAAACACTTCCATAGTGGAAACACTAATTTTCTTACGTCACAGGGCTGACACCAAAGTGCAGCCATGGTGCTTACCAAGTTCCAGACCACCATACCTGAATCCACAGAAGGCTGGGAGGTATGGATCTGCCCCAACACCGCTCCTCTGCAGACCTTTCCATTACTGATAATACTGAAGAGGGCTGACCTCCAGTCTCATCTCTAAGACTTCATAATTACGAAAAACCAGAAGGAAGAATTTTATTAGCAACCAAAGGACTTGTGATTTGGAAACTGAGAGAACAGTATGTCACATCACCAATGGGTTTTAAAAACCCCTTTCTCTGACTAGCATTTATGAAAGTACATCATGACAGCACCCAGCTTCTGCCCTGGTGAAAAGAACACCAAGAAACTTCAGAAACTGTTTTTATATGCCTCATTCTGTTTCTATATGATGGACAGAGGATACTGTACAACTTAGAACAGCATGTACCAACAACTGCACTATGGCAGAGATGCAAAGGAATGGCAATCCTATGGAAAGGATGAAGAAAAGTGCTTAATTCTACCTGCCTTTTTTGAGACTTAAACATCTATGGCCCCTGACAGGGGTCTCTATTCTTTCAGCAGGGAGGCGAAATTATGGCCACCTCAAAAACTGAGGGAAAGTGTTAGAGATGAGAACATAAAGCAAAAGAACTGGTAATTCAAGTCGTACGGAGTTGATCACACGGTTTTACCTAGAATGTGTGTTACGCAGTAATAAGTTTATATCACAAGAATCAAGGAAGGTTTACACAGCATTTGATAGAGCCTGTCTGAAAGGAACACAGAGGGAAGACCAAAACTTGCTAAACTGTAGCCACCTCAGCTTCTTGTTGTGCTGTGTACCATTCAAGGAGTCTCAAACCCATTACTTCAATTCTCAAAAAACTGGATTACCCTGCTTGAACATAACACCTCCCTGGAGAGCAAAGAAAAACCTATAGATCAGCCTGCTGGAGGACACGTGTAGGGATCCACCTTTTCACTTAACATAGTGCTACTAAGTAAAAAATAAGATAATCTGAACAACAAAAAGGAGGGATGAAGGAGTTATTTATGTAGGAAAATAGGCGTGAAGAGTAATGCAATAGTTCACATAGATTCTTCCTCCTGGAATAGTTTCATTTAGCTTCCACAGACCAGATTACAGCCACACTGTCAGACACTGTAGATGGGATACAGCAGTCCAGCATGGTCTGTGCCATCCTTTTTGTAACAGCAGTCACGTTCAGCAACATGAAGGGACTGACCTTCCCTTCTCACTGCTGCAGCTTTCCCTGTATTTCCCTGTCTTTCCCCTGTACTGCAATCCCACTTCAAAGACAATACTATGAATCCAGCACAATTCTGGCTTCATGGCCATTAAAACCTGTTTTCTCTTATTCAGGACACCTCCCAGTGTGGTTATGCAGAGGCAAACAAAACTCCTGGAGGGAATGGAGCAGGGACACTCCGCAGTTTCCAGGCCCATGAGGTTCTTCCACAAGCCAATCAACGTGTACACAAAGTTTCACTGGCCCCAGAGGGATCTATGCTCTTAGGTGCCAACACCAATTTTGAAAACTGAAACCAAAGCACATAAATCACTTACCCACAATTTCAAACTCACCTACCTTCTGCTCTTTTCAAGCTACTACATGGCGTTTTGCCTTTCACTAGGGGGTCACAAAGAGGCAGAGGGGGAAAGCAGTAACAAGTAACAATTATTTNAAAAAAAAAAGAAATATGGCGAAGCTCAAAGAGAAATGTCTTTTTCTGGTATAGTTCTGGATGATTGTTATATTTTCTTCCTGATTCTGGTTACTACTAGAAGCAACATACTTCAACACCTTTACTACTGGGCGGTCCCTGTGCCCTGACCTTGTAACAGTCATGAAATCTATTTCAACAACAACCTATTTGCTGCTTATTGTGGTTTTAATACTACTATATAAGCCTGATACTACTTTAAATAAGGTTGCTATGATATAAGATAAACTTAACAAAAATCTGTAAATTGATTTCACAACTTTAGAGCATGCTTCAGAGAGAAAGAAAACTATAATGATATTTCCTTAAACTCATTTTAGGCCCATATCAGCATCCACTGATTCTTATAGGTAACACTACAATTCCTCTGGCAGGTCCAAAAGACATATATCTCTAAAAATTGGCTACTCCAGTATTTTTGGTAACAGAATTTTGTGGTTCAACTTCAGAGGTTCAGAGCTCAAAACACTAGCTCATTTTTTTCTTACTTTACAAGCAGATATTGTGTATTTTGAAATGGATGTTCATAAAGAGAAATAACAAGAATATTCCACTGTAAATATGTTTCTTTTATCAGCAAGTATATCAGAAAAAGATTCAGAAGATACTTTGCTACAGCAATGTTGCTACAGCGTGATCTGTGTGAAATATCATCCAGGTTCCTAATGTTATGTATAGTAGCAGAGCTCTCTTTTTAAACCCCAAACATCTGAGTCACAAACGTTCCATCTTTAATTTAAAGAACGAAAGAAAAAAGCAACTCACAAAAAAAAAAAAAAACAAAAAAAACAAACAAAAAACTCCTCCAAAACTACAAACAAACAAACAAAAACATTCAGTCAGTCAGCATCATAGCAGAAAGAAATGACAATTTACTAAAGCCGGAGGAACTTTTCTGACATGTTGCACCTAACCTCATGGCTATTTGGAATAAAACTGCCGTGCTATGTCCTGCCCGTAGCGCAGTCTTTTTTTTTTTTTTTTTTTTTTTTTTGAAAAAG